>CATOBL010000141.1:0-15355 GCA_951394255.1 Polyploca ridens | reverse complement strand
ACCGTGTGTGACGAATGTCCCAGGATATTTTATATTTATTTACAGTTACCACGCACTGTAACTGGGTATCGTATCTTATACTTTTTGTTTTAATTTAAGTGTAGGTAAATGCCGTTACATTATCATTATCTACTCATGTACACGTCATTACAATATCATTATCTACTCATGTACACGTCATAACATTATCATTATCTACTCATGTACACACGGCAACACATCAAGCTATACATTTCCAGTATAAGCTGATCTCGCATTGTATAGGATTTCCCTGCAATGAGAGGTCAGCTTATATTGGAAATGTATAGCTTGATCTGTAGCCGTGCGTACACGTCATAACATTACCATTATCTACTCATGTTCATGTCATAACATTATCATTATCTACTCATGTACACGTCATTACATTACCATTATCTACTCATGTACACGTCATTACATTATCATTATCTACTCATGTACACGTCATTACATTTTAAATCAATTAAATTACAAGAAATAAAGAAGATAGTTTGACAAACATTTCCTGACTGTACCATTTATTTAGATTCTGCCATATTTTTATTTCATAAATGTGCCAATTGAAAATATTGCACAGAAAACCTCAGTACAGATTGAAAGCAGTGAAGGAGTAGGTAATATTTTTTTTTTCTCGTCTTGTATCGGCACTTTTGTTCCGGTGGACAGATGGGTACAAAGAGCACGACAGACAGCTGTCCTTAAGGATTCAACACAAAAGGCAGGTAGCGTATTCTGTTCGTAATATATTACACATAATGCGTGTGTGGGAGGGTCTTTACAAATACACAACGCCTTTGGAGCTATTGAGAAATGCCCGTTCTCGGATTTGTTTGTAAGCTCTGAATGAAAGTTTTTGTATCTTACTTGGAATTGGATTGGGTAGCGTTATTGATTAAAAAAACATATCACGAATAGCTATTTGCGCAATTTTTTGGGTGTTAAGTATCGTGTAAAAAGATATTGTCACTTCATCGATAACTTTACCTGGGTAAAATTTTCTTAGCTATTACATTATATTATACAGTTGTAGTATAGTAAATAGAGGACCTTATAATATGCTTTATAGCTCGATCGGTTGTGATTCGAGGCTTTCCCAAAGGAGTATTGTCACAAGTGTGCAAAAGTGTCTGCAGGCAATAGGTACAGACAACAACAAAAATCATTTATTTTGTTGCCCTTTCAGATTTTTTCAAATAAATAGTAAAAAATGTTTGTACCGTTTCACGGACAAATCAGCGACCAGCCGACCACTGGGGACACACAACCGGATCGTTTTTCGAAATTTTTGGTTATATTCACATTTTAAATAAAATCAAAGCATTCACAGCTTTAAAAAGAACATTTAGAGCATAACCTAATAGCTGATTAACTCATTATATAGAGAGATATATGGTTATAGAGTATTCTTACAGAGACAAAGCTCGCTGCGCAGTAGGCGGCGCCGAGCAGCGCGGGCGCAGCTCCGGTCCACCGGCGCTCCATTGCTGCAAAGTACGCTGCGGCGACCAGCGCAGACAGCACCAGCTCGGTTCCCAGCCGCTCCCACGCCGTTGCCCCTCCGCCTGGCAGTGAAGCTGATAGGCTGGCTGTGTAGCCGGGGGCGCTAACACTGAAACAAACGAGACACAATTTTGAGATACATACTTTTTTTAAACTGACAGAAGGTGGTGCAATTTTTGTAATGAAGTCTAATATTTAAATGAAATAAGTTCTTTGTTAAAAAATTCATTTTTTATACAAGATTTTTTGAGTGACTGTACTTATTGTTCACTGTACTGTACCAATATACTAATGTATACCAAATATCAAGTCAATCCGACCACTGGAAGTGGGTGAAATTCGACCTGCAAGATTCCACTCGAACAAACATACATACATACATTCATACATTGCAAGTTAAATAAAAGCTTGTAAAAAGCGTGGGGCGCTTTTCGTTGAAACCCAATAGAATGTCGAAGTATTATCATTATGATGAAGAAATTAATATCGTAAATTACAATATGGAAAGCGCCCCACGCTTTTTCATTCACAAAAATTGCTTATCCTTAGGTCCTTACAGGGTAGACAGGGAATATAGGTTCAATTTTATTATTATTTTACACTTTTTAGTGCAGGACTTTATAAAGCGTGTTTTTTTTAGTTTTTTTAAACTGTAATTTATTAAGTAATTAAAAGTACCTAGGTTCATACGCTCAAACTACTCCAAAATCTCGAGCACTGAATAATTAATAGTTATCTCGGGGCGGAAGTTATTTAAAAAATAAATATACCTACAGAGCCGATCAGAGTCTTGGGGGCCTACCACAAGCTCTTAAAACAAGGTTAAAATAACCTTATTTGTCTTTTGTCCTGTTTTGACGCCGGATGTCAAAGAGGGACAAAAGTCAAATAAGCTTATAATTATATTGTTTTAAGAGCTTGTGATTGGCCCTCTGATCTGTTTACCTGAGAATTTTAGCATAAGTACCTACCTACCCTAAGCAGGAATAGCAAAAAGCAAAGCGAGGGATGTCCAAGCGGGCTCGTATTGTATGTAACAGCAAGTCCAGTTTGGCCTTTCATTTACCTGTGAGTATTTTTAAACGGATCGAAGGATTGCCTCTTGGCCTTTTATGGTATTATTAGATAACGCGGGCACACATTGGATACCAGGTTTATAATGATGCCCAATGATATTATAATTATTATAATATCATTGATGATGCCTATCTGGTTGTAAATTTTTGCTTTTCTCTTGAATTGTGACTGCTTACTTCTCATCTCTATAGATATATAATTACTTGTCCTGACTGACTGACTGATTCTTCAACGTAGAGCCTAAACCGCTGGGTCTACAAACTTGAAATTTTGCACACTGGTTCCTTTTATAACATAGACATCCACTAAGAAGGGGTTTTTCGATTTTTCATACAATGTCGATTTTCGACATTGTATGAAAAATCTTATTCCTTGATTTTATCAATTTAAAACTTATCACGATTACTTACTTAATAAAGTTTGTCATTATTAATATTTGAAAACTATCCCTAAAAAAAGGAGATTTAGGGGGTGTTAAAGTTTGTATGGAACAAAAATACTGCGTGGTCCGATTAACTTGAAACTCGGTATTAAGAGGACTCAATTCGTCATACGTTTCATACAAAACCTCTGTACTTATTATGGCGTTGTTAAACATTTTTCGTTAGATATTTTGAACAAATTAGTATCTTGTACACTATATCTAGCCGTGTATCTAGGCGTAATTTAAAAAAAGTGTGAAACAAATTCAGTCAAAGCCTCCGAAAAACAGCATTTTTGCCTGAACTTTGGCCATATCTAATGTACCTATAAATTGTAAAAGTAAAGAAAACATTTAGATACCAGGCTTGCAAATGTATTGGAGATTCTAAATAACTAACTTCTTTTTCACAAACTTGTAAGATTTTTTCACAAGAAGTATACTCCTGGAACAAGTTTTATGAATGCGAAATCATGAATGACGACCTAGCGAAGCGGCCGCGAGTGATCAGCGGAATTTACCGACTGATAACCGACGGCTCTGATGCTGTCTCTCTTTTTTCGCAGTCAAACATTACGTTGGATGAAACAACAAGCTTTTAGACTATGCTTGCGTTGAAGTTGGGCCGGCCACAGAGGGCCGCCTTAATACTTTGGATTATAGAAAATAAATAATATTATGCTCAATAATAAAAAAGTTACACGTGTTTTTGGGTTTCTCGAAAATCGACCCCTAACAAGGCAAAAGGGGTACTTATATTTTAAGGGGAGGATTTTACTGTATTCGAATAACACTATAGTTTGTATACATCAACGATATCTATGTATTTTTGCAGCATATACGTAAGAAAGGATTTTTGGAAATACCATGGGAAGGAAACGCGGGCGGAATGCTAGTTTCTTTGATCTATTTATTTATTTATATACTTACAACACAAAATTATACTTACATGGATATCTATATATATAAAATTCAAAGCCCTGACTGACAGATTGACTGGTATATCAACGCACATCCTAAACCGCTGGTCCTAGATACATGAAATTTAGAGGGTATATTCTTTGTAACGAGTAGGTATCCACTATGAAAGGATTTTTCGAAATTCCACAATAAAAAAAATTTAGTAAAATAGGGGATGAAAATTTGTATGAAAGTTCGTCAGTTTCTAAGTTAAAATCTTCAAATTTTGTGTTTATACTGGAAATGAATTTATACGTGTCTCAGCGTTTTTAATAATTCCACCCTCGATGCGGGATGAAGTTGTTTTGTTTTTTTTATTGTTGTAGTCAAAATATGTCATTTGTTTCCTGTAGGCCACGCGGGCGAAGCCGCGAGCAGAAGCTACACAATTTGTATTATTTCTCGTGAACCACAATTTGTAAGTGTCACAGCAAGGAAAGTCGAAAAAAGAGAAATAAAGATTATTGTTTATGATAAACATCATTCAGTTGGGATACTGTATAAATTTTTGTATGATACGAGTGGTTTTGCATTGATTTCCCTGCGGCTTTGCTCGCTTAACTAAGAAATTACTCATGCTGTTTGTAATACAAGTACAGTAGTACCCAACTAATATGGCTTACCGATGTACCTACGCAGAAGATACATTTTCAAAGCGCGGGAAACGCTATTGGTCGGCAGCTGCCGCCATGTTAGCGCGCGCCGTGCGGAGGGGCGTGACTTGCGAGTGAGACGGAACTAACAGCTGCAGTGTATTATGAACCTTATAATAGTGATCTAAGGTTGGTAAGGTTGATTGTAAGTTTTAAGCATTCTTTCGTTAATCTTCGGGGCCATACTTTCTTTTCTGTGCGAACGAAGATTCACGACGCGCCATATCAGTTGGGTACTACTATAACTGAGATTATTCCTACATCCTACATAACATGAGTGTGTTTTGTTGCCAATGCTAAAACTAGTTTATAGCTTAAACGATGTTGTGTAGAAAAATCATCAATAAACAATGAAAGCTAACAACTTATATGATCATGGTTTCCTCATCTTAGATTTTAAAAAAATGTGAATTAAAAACTATTGTAATTTGTGATATTAGGCGCCGATCCCACAGAAAAGAGTTCTAGAGTTCCGCGTTCCGAGTTCTGCATTCCGCGTCGACTGTAAGCTATGTGGGGCCTTTGAAAGTAATAAAAGTGTGTGATGTGCGATCAGTAGCGAATATTGCAGAACTCTAGACCTCCAGACTGCTTGCTGTGTGCACAATAGTCAACACGGAATGCAGAACTCGGAACTCGGAACTCTAGAACTCTCTGTGGGATCGGCGCCTTCAACTTATTTTCAATATTAACTTAAAACTTAGCGTGACTGAAGCTCTTAAAACGCTACTGAATTATTATTGCTGAACGGAATTCATTTCCCAAATTCACAGCAAATTCTATACAATTTAAAGTATTCAATATGTTCTGGTAATCACTTATTTTATATACAATTCAAAACTAATTTGGATTTGATGAAATTGCATATTAGAATTTGCTATGAATTCGTGGAAATTAATATAGTTCAACAATATTGAAGGCTGTTCGTTCGATTATTTCAACGTCATATGAAATCAGACTATGTAGGTAAATAACATTTTCATTTATGATCGGTTCAGCGGTTTAGACTTGAAAGAGTAACTGACAGAGCTTTGCGCATTCATAAATTAGTCGCGCCATTCAAAAAGTTTTTAATAGATGGCGCTGGCTGTTTAATTTTATTTTTAATTGGAACGAATTTTTAATTCAAACTTTTCTTTATAATGATTTTCTTTTGTTTTTTTTTTCTCTCTTTCATTTCGTTCTTGAGCCTGACCCGCTATAAAATTATCCCGCGCCTTTTAATATAATTTTATCTAAATTCATGACAAATATCGCCAAACACCACCTACACACAGAAAAACATACAGTAACACAATTTCACAACATTACACTACATATTAACATCGGTGTAAGTGCAGTGTAAACGTCTCCGCATCGTGGGTAAGTGGTAGAGCTATATACGTAAGTCCTCAATTTTCCATCTATTCCTGCAAAATCAGCGATTGGGTGATTCATGTGGCCGGCGTTATTAATAATATTAGTATGCATTATGTTAAAAAGTTGTGTTTACGATCTAATTTAGACCACTGTATTTATCATGTATAAAATACGGTTGTATGAGTATACATGCATGTCAGTTTCGTTTGTTGGCATCGAGTCAAATGGGATCAACAAGTGAACACAATTATAATGTAACATTAGATCGCATTTCTGTAACATCTGCTCGGCGAATGACTGACTACACTGAGGATAAGGGTATGATTCATCATTTTCTTAGACATGTTTGTATTCTGTCTATCTGTGTCTAAAGGCTGACCATTCTGTACCGTCACCTCTAGACATTATTACCAAGGGGAAAGCCAATATGGCCTCACATTGGAACCAAAATGGTTTCACTGTGCGGTTTCAAAGGAGCTTCTTACAAATCTGCTTGACAAATCTAATCTTGCAAGTAAGTATAAGGCTATGTTTTGCAACAAAGCTGTATTATGAAGCAGCTGCACTTGAGAGCCAGCTCCTTCTAGGCTTTGTGTGCTTACCACCTTCGGCCGCATCATCACTTACCATGGTGCGATTGCGGTCAAACACAGGCCTATAAAGAGTTAAAAAAAAGCAAACTTACGACAATAAATAATTCTGATTCTGTTACCGCGGACGCTCAGAGGCCTTAGCACGAAAATCTATCGCAAGCGTAACGTATTCGTATCGAGAGAGTTAACTCAAATTTGTATGGGAATGTGTCATTCGAACGCTGCCAAACGTTCAAATCGGTAGCACGAACAACTACGTTAACCTCACGTCACACTACGTAAACGTGGTTTGGTATATAATTTGAAATTGGAACTAATTCTGACGTATGGTATCGTCTACTCGCAAGCCAGCTAACGTAGACTTTGTCACCGTGATTTTTTCAGTGAGAGCGTTACGTGAACACCTCGCATCTTAGGTAGGTATTCGGAATGTTTTGAATGTATTCTTTTTTTAAGTATTAAGATTTTTAGTTGTATTTCATTATTTATAATCTTATAACTAAATATGGTGAATCATTTAGTTAAAATTATTTTATTTTATTTTATTCTACATTTAATAGTATTTAAGTTAGTTTTAACTAAAACACATTCAATTGGGGAGCCTCATGTATTGTTTGACTACTATCCGAAAAAAATATTTTTTAGGCCATAATTAACCCATTGATTCTGAAACATCCTATATATACGTAATTATAATAAGTGTATAATTGTTAGGGGATGTCAATAGTTCAAGTTGAGCCACTCTTTATATGAAATCCCCTAAAACTGCTAAAAACAAATCTAGAAATGAAAATCGTCGAGATTATTTCTAACGGAGTCACAAGACCCATCCTCTTCGTCTGTTATGTTCTAAATTCAAACCTTTAAACACGTGAACTCTTTGCCGTACGTTCAAAAATATTTCCACATTCTTCACATTTCAATGGTGAAAAAGAAAACATTTACATGGGAATGATGATGTAATACCTTATATCGTTAGCTAATAATATAAGATAAGCTGATTATTTCATTTAGTTTATGTTATTGGAAATAAATATTTTAATATTGTGTACCAATAAAATCAAAAATGTATGTTTCAAAATTTCTAGACGAATTTAACGTAGCTCGCAAGCTAGGTTTCGAGTAGACGATAGAACTTCTGTCAAAAATGACATCTACTCGATACGATGACGCTACGAAGGCGATACGAAAGTGGTTCGTGCTAAGGCTACAGGTTATGGAATGAGCTCCCCGCCGTGTTTCCTTAGGGGAGTACAGCATAGGGTTCTTCAAGAAGGTTGTGAAGTGATTTCTGCAGGGTCGGCAACGCGCGAGTGATACCGCTAATGTGGCAAGCGTCTTTTAGGTTTCTCTTTATATAGATCGTCTACTGCGCAAGTAAAACCAGGTGTTGTGTCAAGTCTCAGTCATCAGGCGACTTTGAAAAAGTTTAGAAGCAAGGCAAGTGCAATTGACGGAACATACGTTATGTGTTATGTGCCTTGGCGAATCAAAACTTTTATTTTTCGTCTATCTGCGATCGTTCCTTGGTCCATGAGCAAATTTTTATGAATTTTTACTTGAGGGTGGTAGCCAGCTAGGCGCGTACTACACCATTCTCTGGTTTCCTCTCAATGTTTTCAATCACCGCAAGCTAAAGCTGTTGTAGAGTCGAACCCACGACTCTCGTTACCGCATTCATCGTCAGTACCACTTTTACTTATAAATGCCAAGTAGCTAATAAATAGCTTGTAAACTAGTATAATGTTTGAGACTATTTGATTTGTTTACGTAAGTATTTTATAATACTTTCATTGCATTCGCTCATCTATGTATAGTTTAGAATATGAAATATCAGCCAATAGATACGAATGGTTTCAAAAATTGCAATATTGCAATCGTTAGTCAGACTGCGGAACAATGTGCAGTGTCAATTGATGCATGCATTTAATCTAGCAATACAAATACAAATGCTTTATTATCAAAATCTTAATCATACAGTAATAAACGTACTGGAGATCTCCTTTTAAGTATAGAAATACTTGTGCTAGGAGACCTCGCTCTTGCATAACAGAGTACAGTAGTATCCAACTGATATGGCTTACCGATGTACCTGCGCAGAAGATACATTTTCAAAGCGCGGCGAATGCTATTGGTCGGCAGCTGCTGCCATGTTAGCGCGCGCCGTGCGGAGGGGCGTGAATTGCGAGTGAGACGGAACTAACAGCTGCAGTGTATTATGAACCTTATAGTAGTGATCTATGGTCGATTGTAAGTTTTAAGTGTTCTTTCGTTAATCTTCGGGGCCATACTTTCTTTTCTGTGCGAACGAAGATTCACGACGCGCCTTATTAGTTGGGTAATACTGTAAATACTTATGATTAAGCCGTATCAAATCGAACAGGATAAAATAATAATACAAAATAAATGTGTTTTTGAATACAGTTATAGTCATATTCACGTTGTAAGCCTACCGACTGAATATCACTATCCAGCATTGACGGGAGAGCCAACGGGTGACCTTAAATCGAGATTGTACATAATATACATGATGATTTTTGCGAATGTAAGTGTTTATTGAATAAGAAATCTGTCGCCAATCTCCTACCAGTGTGGTTCCACCAGCTGGCGGCAATTCGTTTCTGACACCTGTTTTAATTGGCCAAATCACGGAAACGGCTGATCTGATTAAGAATTTATGGGAGCTAAGAAATTACTGAGCCATCCTGTGTAAGTCAAAAGTATATAAATAAAAGTTGTAGTAAAAGTTGTTCAGCATGACTAACCCAACATAGGTTTCGAAAATATGCCATCTCGAAATCTCCACCCAGTATATAGGTACAGTCGATGTCAAAGATATGTTTACATTTGAAGTTACAAAAATATGTATCCATTTAAATAACTAACCTTATGAACAGCATTATATGGTTCGTAATTATAAATTAAATATAATTATTTTTGTAACTTTAAATGAAAACATATCTTTGATTTCGACTGTACACGCTAACATACTATACTTATGTTAAGTACACCTTGTGTAACAGTATTCCACGATAACTACGAGTACTCCATTGAAGTGATATCTGTGTGTCGTGTGAACTCAATAGCTATTGTTAAATGGAGCGCCGGCGGTCGAACCACTTCAAACTTGACTGACACTATAGAAATGTGTCGAGCTATTACTGATCGCCTCATTGCGTCCACTACGCTTATATGTCCTAGATATTATTTGCTAGGATTTCAGTGTTCACAATCTGAAGCCAGGCAGCTATCATAACAGGGCCGTAAAGTTATCGTATATGCTCGTATATGGATCAAAATTATCGTATCCATCAGGAAAATGGCTAAAATACTTTAAAAAATCATATGAAACGTGACAATAATATGTTGCAAATACTTTATAGTTTAAATCTTGTAAACTTGTGTTTTTTAAATGGAAAAAAAGCGCCAACATCTCGAATTTATAAAGAAGAAAATAATGTTAAAGGATAGTTTAACTGAATAGATTCTATATTTGCGAGAACAGAATACACAAATATTAATTAAACTTAATATTTTATATACACATTCGAAAAGACAATAACTGCCAACACTCCACCACATCGAACGACGATATCGATATCGATCGCTGATTGGAAGACAGTAGCAAGAATGCGCCATGAAGCAACAGCATGTGTTCCTAATATGTTCCTGAGAAAGAAATGAGCCAATGGATGGTGCTGACACTAAAAAACAACTGTAATTGTTATTGGGCTTATTGGCTATCTGTGTAATCATCAAATTTTTCATCAGAATGGAAATTATGGTATAATCTGCGTACTATAGTCTTGTACCATCGTACATCGTACGTAGTTATAAAATTATTGGAAATGTACGATAATTATCGTACGGTTCCGAACACTGGGATTTATCAGCATTACCACCAGCATTGTTGAAAATATCGGTGTACGAGCCAGTGCCTTCTAGGTATAGTTGCTTGCTAGTCGCTTGCTTACCACCTTCGGCTTCATTATCATCCATACATGGTGATCAATAATACCTATCAATAGGATTAGCTGTTTCCGAGAATAGTCCAATTTTAACAGATGTTAGAAATGTATCTCTCGGCGGCCGCATTGATTTCAAGCCACGTACTTAAATAATGAATTCGAACATTGAACCCAAGCTTAGTGACCTTCTGAAGTACTACTATAAAGAAGACCTAACGGTTAGGTATATTGGTTCGAGAAACCATGGCAATACGAACTTTTCTCGCATAATAGGAAAAACGAAATCGAAGTTCCATTATTCAATCTTATAGGTAAGTCTTACCTATATATATCTCTACTAGCAGACCCCCGCGGTTTCACCCGCGTACGGTTTCATCATATCATTTTTCAAAAATAAAAGTAAGTATCTAAGTTACTCCTTATAACATCAGCTATGAACCCGAACAGACAGACAAAAATGTTTAAAAGTTCCATCCGATTTTATTCAAAAAAAGTTGAACTCACATAAAAGCTTGGTGCAATGCAATACTCTTAAAAACTGGAATAGAAGCATACATCAAAGGCACTTAGAAGTCTATCAACTATCAACTACGATGCAAATCACCCCGAAAAATCAAACACGGATATTTTTACTATTAAAACTAAAAACCAATATTATACACTAACAAATAAAACTCAAAGAATCTTATATATTATTATAACAACAAATGAAAAAGAAATTAAATTAACTACACTCAAAATATTAGTGAAAATGAACATCCAAACAAATTATACAGCAATCGCAAATATTCGCTAAGTAGGTAATCTAAGAGATTTCCAAGGAAAATCAAGGCATAAGGTAAGTTTTTCATTAAAATATGCAAGAACAAAAAAAAAATAAGTTTCGAATTGTAATCCGATTTAAATATTCTTTTATATTTGACATTCCAATTTTAAAGAGTATTGCATTGCACCAAGTTTTTTGAATAAAATCGGCTCAGATTACAGAACAAAAGGCAGATAGAGCGCGCGAAACACGGGAGTGAGGCCAAAAAAATTACAAAGTTTATTTAAACGAAAGTGTTTTTCGTTAAATAAAGTTTTTTAAACAAAGCAAATACAAATTCAAAAGCGAATACCAGGCCCCTATTTCACCAAGCTGATAGGTGACAGGTGATATGTGACAATTTACAGGTGACAGGTTCTAGGTGACAATTCTACAAATTCGCATTAGATTACTAAGGAAATGCGAAAAGTTGTCTAAAAAATCGTTTCATAAACATTTATAATGTTTAGATTTATCTACAATTGTAGTTTTATAATGACAGGCATGACAGGCAACTTTTTATGTTATGAAACAATGTTAATTTTTTACAACTCTACATATTTGTAGATTTGTCGGAAATAATTGACATGGGGCAAGAGCTGTGTCGGCTTCCTCGTTTTGTCGTGTTTTTGTTGTGATCATTTCATATTGGCTCTTTGCGAAAGCAGTAAATAGGTAGGTAGTGGTGGCGATAATAGTTTCAATGAGTTCTCAAACTATAAAGAACGAACATTTAAAGAAAATCAGATTACCTAGCGAATCTTTTTTATTAATTTATCTTTTTGGTTATCCATGATAAATATGATAATTTAATATATTTAATTTGAAACGCTTGTAGTAAGTGCCATGTAATTATTTATGTATTTGTTTAATAGTGTAATTTAATTCAAATTAAAAATATGTTACAGAATAGCCCGTTAAAAATAAAATAAAAAAACAACAAAACAACTATGTAGCAGCAAAAAATATATAAGTATGTGTGGAAATTGGTGATCTTATGGCCAATTTCTATAATTTATGGACCGTTATCGGTTAAAATTAAGACTCTTATATCTTTACTAATAGTGAAGCAAAGACCTCAAAGCTTTGCATAGCAACCCTCCCATATGGAAGTAGCTATCACAGGTAAAATTAGCTTACGAAATGATCTATATGCCCAGTTTGGCAATAAAAAAACCTACCATTGGTAAGCAAAACGATTCGTTTTTGTTCATAGAAACCGGGCATTAGTTAGCCCTACGAACGGCGAGACGTGAGAATTGTAATTTTTCAATACATAACGCCTGTCATCAGCCGACATACCGTCGGATTATGTTGACATATGGTAGAGGTTTATGAAACAATAATTATCGTGACATATCGGCAATTGCCATATTTTCATGACAATTGTCGCACCTGTCCGTCTGGTGAAATAGGGGCCAGGTATGTGTTTTACAATTTGTATTTGCTTTTTTGGCCTCACTCCCGTGTTCCGGGCGCCCCATCTGCCTTATTCTGTAATCTGTGAAATTCGGATTAAGTTTTCAAACGTGTGTCAAACTAAAATGTAATTTAAATCAAAAGTACTAAGGAGTATTGATATCAACTTCGATGCAAATCACCCCTAAAATAACTTTCTACCCCTTTTTGACCCCGTTAGGCGATGAGTTTCAATAAAATACGAAACACGTCTTCCATCAATTCTGTTAAGGAATATTTATGCAAAATTTTAAGTAGATCGGACCAAGGAATCACGTTGTCCCATACAAACTTTGCCCCCGTTTTTCACCCCCTTAGGGGTAGAATTTCGAAAAATCCTTTCTTATCGGATGCCTACGTCATACAAAGAACATACCCTCCAAGTTTCAGGTCTCTACGATCAGCGGTTTAGGCTGTGCGTTGATTGTCAGTCAGTCATTCAGGACAAAGCATTTTATATGTATAGATAATTGATATCGGTAAGTACCTACCTTACCTATAGCAATTTGTTACAGATATTTTCACTTTTATTTAAAAGCACCGCTTTAAGAGGCTTCAGATTATTGAGGCAAAAATCTCTGAAAAATGTTTGAATGCTTCTTTGTTATTTTTACTCAATTTATAAAATACATGATCTAAATTTTCAGTGTTGAAAGCACAGGTTGAAAGGTACGCTTTCAGAGAGTAAAAGTTGTTTTCATAAATATTTAAGTAAGTCATAATAAATACCCATATATACTAGGTATTATAGGTTTCGGAGTGTATGCTTCATTATATCGGTGGCGTAGACTCATTATTGTTCAATGGAAAGGAACCAGCGAGAGCCAGCGAACAATTTAGCTGTTTTAATTAAAAAGAAAGGAGGTGCGACGCTGCCGGTTCTCCTGCTCGTTTTTGTAAAAAAATACTCAGGGAATGAGACACAGCTATTTTTTACGGATCCCTTTAAGCGATGATTACGCAATTTTTTGCTGATCGTCCCTTACTCAATCAAATTGATGACGCGACATAAAATATATTAGCAGATTTTCGCATGCATTTATTCAAATGCTTTTTTTTTTTAATAACTCTACTAAGATCCGATTTTTCAATCGGATTCAAAAAGTATTTATTCAATTTTGGCCCTGATAAGGCACTTATAAACCTCCAATAAGCTATTCTTCTGATAAGTTTATACAATAACTGTCCTAAATTCAAATTAACAGAAAGGTACCGCTTATCTGGAAATTTAAAAATGTGCCCTACGTCAAAATTATATTACAATTATATTTATACTTGTTTAAAAGATGTCGATAATAATGGTAATATGACGAATAGTCGGTAATTTAAGCGATTATTCGGCGTTCCTATGGTATAAATACAATAATTCCATTAATAGCTTAATCAAAACATTCTTTTAGTATAGGTTTGTGATTTTGACCCCTTTTGTCGAATAGATATAAAACATACCGATATGAATAGGCAGGCTAGCGTTAGGCCGAAATCTCACCATGTTACCTGATAATGGTGCCGATTCTGTTGCATCTATGCGCACTAAACTAATTTTAGTCACATCTCATCTCTTTCTTACGAACATTATTGAAAAAGGATAGAACATATTTTAAGTTGTCAAATTAATCTTTGCCGTCTTATTTTGCGTGTATTTTAGGCGTAACCACGATAGATGGCGACTAAATTTATATTGAAAACAAGCATTGGACTAATTTGACAGGACTAAATTTCTTACATCCTTTTCTTATGTTCTTTGTTAGAAAGAGACATAGTGACATTAAAATTAGTTTAGTTGTGAACAACAGAATCAGGGCCAATGTCGCCGAAAGAGACAAGTGCCAAAGGGAACTGGCTCTCAAGTGCATCTGCCGTAACACTGATAGGGCCCTGGCGATAGATTCTCAATTTAAGTGAGGTAGGTGGGTACTAAAAAGTACCCTACCACCGTGCAAATGAAAGATTAATAGATTGTTTTTCAATACGAAAGGATCAAAATGCAAATGTTAGACGCTTTAAAAGATAAACGTATGCAAAGTTTGCACCTGTGTTAGATAATATCTAATCTAATGTATTATTTATACAATTTCTAACATTCTAATTCTAATGTCCGATAGTTATAGGATTACAACCCCATATTATTTAAATGTCTGAATAAGTATTAAGTACATCGCACACATCAGTTGAAGTTGTTTTATTTTTTGGGGGAAAATACGTGATTTTCAAAAGGATCAACGTTTTTTGTTACTAATTCTGATTACAGATTTAATGGGGATCTTTTTTTTTCGAAATTGAATTACGGTAATAAAAGAGGTTAATAAAACTGTTGCGTAGTTTACAAATAATTATTTCGCTTTTAAAATATATACACAGGGAAGCAAGATATTTTTATTATTAATTTATTTATATGAAAAGCGTGTGGCACTTTATTGTAATTACACCACTAAAATAGCTACTCAAAATCATAAAGAATATACGTACCTAATAAAACTTTTCCAGCGAAACGTATTATACTCATTCATACATTAAAAAGTCAATAAATTTAAAGTGTA
>CATOBL010000140.1:0-77737 GCA_951394255.1 Polyploca ridens | reverse complement strand
ACTAGCCGTTCCCCGCGGTTTCACCCGCGTTCCCGGGGTAAAGTCGCCTTTAATACTCATATAAGGGATAATGTAGCTTCCTATTAGTGACAGAATTTTTCGAATCCGACTGGTAGTTCCAGAGATTAGCCCATTTAAACAAACAAACTAGCCCATTTAAACAAAAAAACATATTTTAATTTTAACATGATTTGTATTATATATATGTATTTTTGTATCGATTTATGTTATTTTATTTATTTATTTATAAGGACAGCCAACAAAACATACACCAAACAAAATCATCATTATCATCATTTAATTTATCATTTAATTTCTGTTTTCTTTTCTGTTTTATTTCATGTATGTGTATTTTCACATTTTAGTTAATTGATTATCTTACCCTTATTGTATAATTTCCTTTAAATGTTGTGTATACCTGTAATTCATGTATGTAGTAGATTTTGTAACTTTATGTATGTTCTGTCTAAAATGTTGTGTATATACGTTGTTGGTGTACCTTATCTATACATATAATAAAACTGTAGAACCGGCGTGTCTGTACATTGAATATATTTACCAAAAACTGATCGGGGGTGATTTGAGATGAGGAACTGAATACAAAAAACTAAAAAAAAAAATTTTTGTCTGTCTGTCTGTTTGAACACGCTAATCTCAGAATCCACTGAATGGATTTGCATGGAACTTCCACGAGCTGATTCGACTTTTTTTGGCGCTTCAACTAGGCTTTGTTTCATTAAAAACGGATGACGGAAAGAAAAGATATCCCAATTTAATAATTTTGCAGGCCGTCTCACGGCTACACACAGATGTAAGTACTAAAATATTGATGATGACTAGATGGCGTTGTCTTTTTCCTAAATCGCACTATGGTTTCGTTCTCACGATTTTATGACACGTTCAATGATTCCTTAGTAAGGATTTTCTCCGTGTAAGGGAGGAAAGCACAAACAGCTTCAAAAATTTCTTAAAAAGCTTCAAAAAGCTACAAAAAAAAATTAAGATGATTTCGGATGAGGAATATAAATTCATCAGGGACTCCCTCCCATTTAGTCCACTGAAAAAAGCCAGTTTAGTTACATAGCAAAAGCTAAAAAAATATCACAGCCGTATTGATAGATTTTTTAAAAAGGCCCAGCTAGGCAACGAACCAGCGAAATAAAAAAAAAAATCTTATTAAAAATACTTTTCCTCCATGCAGCTGCATATGTTTCTTTTTTCCATGCATGTATGTAGGCGTCTCTTTTCACCGCCAAAAGGAGTCCTTTCCACCAGGCTCCTGATTTCCAAAATATATCCTTGCCTATGTGCGATTGGCTTGATCTCCTCGGCATGAATTTAACAGCCAAAATAAACTTGGACTGTTCAATTGAGTCGAAGGCATAAACAGCTGTTAGATAGATGGGAACCTGTCTAAGATTAAGCGGTACTTCATGCCTGAACAGTTGCTACAACTTTATAAAGCTATACTAGCTAACTTTATATACTTTATAATGTTCGGTCATACATAGAGTACTGCTGCCATCTCTGGGATGGATCCGCTGAGCCCTTGACTCAATAGACCGTCGAAAAGGGGTACTCATTGGAGATGAATCTTTATTAAGGCGAAACTCACGAGCCTCGACCATCGAACGGTTGCTTGCCTATCGATTTTCTACAGGATATAATTGTTTTGAAGAGTGTGCGCAGGAATTATTCCACCATCCCCATTTTTATACCGAACCACTAGACGCTGGGGACATTTTCAGACGTATGTTGTTGACATACCGAAAGTACGGACACAGTAATTTGTATATCCTCATGTATAATGCGGACAGCAAGGGAGTGGGATTGCGTCCGACGTCTAGGGACTTTCAAGGCCAGAGTGCATAGGTTTCTTTTGGGTAAGTGTGCTTTATCTTAGGCTTCGTCATCGTCCTTTATGGATTGGTCAGTGGCAAAACGCAACGTCATTTTATTAAAAATAATATTCACTGATTCCTCAGAAATGGCTTAGGCGCTTCGCTCGCGTAGACTATAAGATTTTTACATTCGCTAAAATGTTCGTGAAGAAAAATTTTATCATGATCAGACCATACATTTTAACAATATGTAATTCCTCGATAAACAAAATAGAAAACAAACAGAACACAAATAAAAAGAAGTGCATGAACAGCCGTTTACAAAGAAAAGAGCTAATCTACTATCAGTTGGTAGTGGATCAGCTATTGAATCGCTACCAGCTGCCTGTAGCAAGCCTAAAGCGTTGCCGAAGCTGTATGGTGATGCTAATATACTGGCAAGGTATTCGCCAGTCCTCTGGCCACGCGAAGCATGAGGTAATCAGATACTTCGAAAAATCGCGTTAAATACGATGATCTTCTTTGATTACATTTGCGCTGCTTTAGATTTTAAGCACAGTCAGCTTCACTGCGGCTATTTTGACAGTCTCTTAGCGGTGTAACGGTGCATGAGTATCGACACAAGTTACATCCCATATTAAAGGCTGTCCTTTCCTCTAGGACATTAATGTTATTCCATCAGGCTTATTACCGTCGGCGTCGTCTCGCATCAAGCCACTCGATTCACGAATAGCTGACATGTGGGCACTGGCAAGAGCCCTATGAATGATGTCATTAAGATCGGTTGGAGTGGCGTGCCTGCGCTTCTTACGCACAATAGCATGTGGTGGCCAAGCTGATCAATAAAAGTACCATACTGGCATTGATGCGGCACATAAGTAAATAGGTGTACCTAGATGCAGATAAGATACAATTTTTCTTTATGTGGAAAATATGCATTCTGCCAGTCTGATAGTAGCATATAGATGCTTGCACCACCCTGCGTATCAATCGCGCGTTGCCGACCCTCACTTCACTTTTTTTTGCGATGAAGTCGGTATACTAGCACACGGTCCGCCTGATGGTAAGCGGTTACCGTAGCCATATGGACGCTTGCATCACGCGTTACAAACCTTTCCTCCTCCCCAACGAGCTTTGGTAACCTCACTGACGCGCACGATCGCAACATTAAGTTATTTAGCTGCAGTATTCTGTAAGGTAGAGGTACTTTCCCATGCAGTACCTACCTCTCTTAATTCCATTCACTCGCTCTTCATTTGCTGTAGCTCCATAATTCCAGAACACTTCCCTCGACATCATAAAAAGCTAAGGGATCCTTGGCGTTGATATCTCTAAGTCAACCTGGTATCCAAAAAACACGGAGTGCTTAATAGAGCGAAGCTTACTTCTCATCGGGGCAAAGACTGCAACATTATAAGCCGCAAGTCCGACCCCATAAGGAGTGCTGCTGTCATCTGTGGGCGGGAGCACCTTGATACCAGCTTGGGCCTCTAGACTCAGTTCAGCGACGTGCCATTAGAATTCTCGACGATCCCGAGCTCACAAGTGGTTTAGAGCCCTTAGCCTGAGGAGAAACTTTGTTTCCTTATGGAGCTCTGGCAACACTTCTCACCTCAGGAATACAACAACACAAAGTAATCTTATTTGGCTGCAATCTTCTGTAAGGTACAGGTACTCCGTCACTTGGACTGCTCCAAATTTTGAACGAGAGAACCCGATATGCCTTACTTCTCTTGAAAGCTTGCAGCCAAATACCGGGTACCTACCCGATTCTCTTACAAGGAAAATTCTGGGGAATCCTAAGATGTCTTGCCACGTCCTCATCCCCTAAATACCCTCATACGGTCGGTACCGTCCACCGAAGTCCACAAGAATATACGAGTATTTTGACAACAACAACAACAATCTTCACGAACAATATATCGTTGATATCACGAACTTATAGACTACGCGAGCGAAGCCGCGGGCAAAAAGCTAGTAAATAAATAAATAAACAAACAAAAAAAACTCTTCCGCTTTTTAAGGTGGCCCTCTGTGGCCGGCGCAACTTCAACGCAAGCATAGTCTAAAAGCTTGTTGTTTTATCCAACGTAATGTTTGACTGCGAAAAAAGAGAGACAGCATCAGAGCCGTCGGTTATCAGTCGGTAAATTCCGCTGATCACTCGCGGCCGCTTCGCTAGGTCGTCATTCATGATTTCGCATTCATAAAACTTGTTCCAGGAGTATACTTCTTGTGAAAAAATCTTACAAGTTTGTGAAAAAAAAGTTAGTTATTTAGAATCTCCAATACATTTGCAAGCCTGGTATCTAAATGTTTTCTTAACTTTTACAATTTATAGGTACATTAGATATGGCCAAAGTTCAGGCAAAAACGCTGTTTTTCGGAGGCTTTGGCTGAATTTGTTTCACACTTTTTTTAAATTACGCCTAAATACACGGCTAGATATAGTGCACAAGATACTAATTTGTTCAAAACATCTAACGAAAAATGTTTAACAACGCCATAATAAGTACAGACGTTTTGTATGAAAAGTATGACGAATTGAGTCCTCTTAAGTATAGATTATAAAGTATAGTATAGTATACTAACTTGGTGGAGTACTCCTTCCAGAAGTGTTGGTACTGGTCTTCGGGTATCTTCTTGAGCATGTCGAGCGCCTTGCGCACGAGCTTCTTCTTGATGATCTTGATGAGCTTGTGCTGCTGCAGCGTCTCGCGCGACACGTTGAGCGGCAGGTCGTCGCTGTCCACGAGCCCCTGCATGAAGGCCAGGTAGTTGGGCATCAGCTCGTTGAACTCGTCCGTGATGAAGACGCGGCGCACGTACAGCTTGATGTGGTCGGTCTTGGTGCCGTACCGGTTGAAGCTGTCGCCGGGCTGCACGCGCGGCACGAACAGCAGCGCGCGGAACGTCACCTCGCCCTCCGCCACGAAGTGCGCCCTGCCGACGAACGTCACGTTATATACTACACCTACACTACACTACACGCACACGCACACGCACACACAGTGTCTACACTCACTTGGCGAGCGGCGGCGAGTTGTCCTTGGTGAGCGTCTTGTAGAACTGCGTGTACTCCTCGTCCTTCACCTCGGTGGGCTTGCGCGTCCAGATGGGCTTGTTGTCGTTCATGAGCTCCCAGTCCCACACGGTCTTCTCGGTCTTGGTGGGCGTCTTGTCGTCCGCGTCCTCGACCTGCGCGTCGTCGTCGTCCGCCGGCTTGTCGGCCGCCTCGTCCTCGCCCTCGTCCTCGACGGTGACGGTGCGCGAGGCCCACAGGTAGATGGGGAAGTTGATGAACTGCGAGTACTTCTTGACGAGCGCGCGGATCGTGTCCGCCTGCAGGTAGTCCGCCGCCTCCTCCTTCATGTGCAACCTGCAGGTACAACACAACACCACCTTCATTACTTAATATACAGTACAAAATACACGTGTGTCACCGACCCTACATGACCACGTCAAGTGTGTCAGTGCTATGTGTACAATACTGACGTGATGTGCGTACCACGCTTGAGCGTGTCCCCGCGCGGGTCCTCCGCGACGCTGAAGGCGCTGGCGTCGCTGTGCCACACGTGCTGCTTGTCGTCGTTGTGTTAGTGCTATGTGTACAATACTGACGTGATGTGCGTGCCACGCTTGAGCGTGTCCCCGCGCGGGTCCTCCGCGACGCTGAAGGCGCTGGCGTCGCTGTGCCACACGTGCTGCTTGTCGTCGTTGTGTTAGTGCTATGTGTACAATACTGACGTGATGTGCGTGCCACGCTTGAGCGTGTCCCCGCGCGGGTCCTCCGCGACGCTGAAGGCGCTGGCGTCGCTGTGCCACACGTGCTGCTTGTCGTCGTTGTGTTAGTGCTATGTGTACAATACTGACGTGATGTGCGTGCCACGCTTGAGCGTGTCCCCGCGCGGGTCCTCCGCGACGCTGAAGGCGCTGGCGTCGCTGTGCCACACGTGCTGCTTGTCGTCGTTGTGTTAGTGCTATGTGTACAATACTGACGTGATGTGCGTGCCACGCTTGAGCGTGTCCCCGCGCGGGTCCTCCGCGACGCTGAAGGCGCTGGCGTCGCTGTGCCACACGTGCTGCTTGTCGTCGTTGTGTTAGTGCTATGTGTACAATACTGACGTGATGTGCGTGCCACGCTTGAGCGTGTCCCCGCGCGGGTCCTCCGCGACGCTGAAGGCGCTGGCGTCGCTGTGCCACACGTGCTGCTTGTCGTCGTTGTGTTAGTGCTATGTGTACAATACTGACGTGATGTGCGTGCCACGCTTGAGCGTGTCCCCGCGCGGGTCCTCCGCGACGCTGAAGGCGCTGGCGTCGCTGTGCCACGTGCTGCTTGTCGTCGTTGTGTTAGTGCTATGTGTACAATACTGACGTGATGTGCGTGCCACGCTTGAGCGTGTCCCCGCGCGGGTCCTCCGCGACGCTGAAGGCGCTGGCGTCGCTGTGCCACACGTGCTGCTTGTCGTCGTTGTGTTAGTGCTATGTGTACAATACTGACGTGATGTGCGTGCCACGCTTGAGCGTGTCCCCGCGCGGGTCCTCCGCGACGCTGAAGGCGCTGGCGTCGCTGTGCCACACGTGCTGCTTGTCGTCGTTGTGTTAGTGCTATGTGTACAATACTGACGTGATGTGCGTGCCACGCTTGAGCGTGTCCCCGCGCGGGTCCTCCGCGACGCTGAAGGCGCTGGCGTCGCTGTGCCACACGTGCTGCTTGTCGTCGTTGTGTTAGTGCTATGTGTACAATACTGACGTGATGTGCGTGCCACGCTTGAGCGTGTCCCCGCGCGGGTCCTCCGCGACGCTGAAGGCGCTGGCGTCGCTGTGCCACACGTGCTGCTTGTCGTCGTTGTGTTAGTGCTATGTGTACAATACTGACGTGATGTGCGTGCCACGCTTGAGCGTGTCCCCGCGCGGGTCCTCCGCGACGCTGAAGGCGCTGGCGTCGCTGTGCCACACGTGCTGCTTGTCGTCGTTGTGTTAGTGCTATGTGTACAATACTGACGTGATGTGCGTGCCACGCTTGAGCGTGTCCCCGCGCGGGTCCTCCGCGACGCTGAAGGCGCTGGCGTCGCTGTGCCACACGTGCTGCTTGTCGTCGTTGTGTTAGTGCTATGTGTACAATACTGACGTGATGTGCGTGCCACGCTTGAGCGTGTCCCCGCGCGGGTCCTCCGCGACGCTGAAGGCGCTGGCGTCGCTGTGCCACACGTGCTGCTTGTCGTCGTTGTGTTAGTGCTATGTGTACAATACTGACGTGATGTGCGTGCCACGCTTGAGCGTGTCCCCGCGCGGGTCCTCCGCGACGCTGAAGGCGCTGGCGTCGCTGTGCCACACGTGCTGCTTGTCGTCGTTGTGTTAGTGCTATGTGTACAATACTGACGTGATGTGCGTGCCACGCTTGAGCGTGTCCCCGCGCGGGTCCTCCGCGACGCTGAAGGCGCTGGCGTCGCTGTGCCACACGTGCTGCTTGTCGTCGTTGTGCTTGGACGCCACCGTCACCTTGTCGGCCACCAGGAATGCCGAGTAGAAGCCCACACCGAACTGACCGATCATGTCGTTCATTTCCTGCGCGTCGCTCTGCTGCAGTAACACACATAACCACAACACGTCACTAGCCGCATATTAATCCATACTTTTTATTATATACTATACGAGGTTCTATTCAATTAAATATGGTGCTTTTGAATGATTAACGTCAAAGCATGATACTTAATTTTATAAGACCTTAAATCATCAAAATACTTCAAATTAGTCAGCGTAACTTTACCAGGACAAGGTGTTGGTGATAAATAAGGTAATCCGATATTTATAATATCATCGGAACGTTTACTAACTCAGACACTAGCAAAATGGTGCTCGCGGTCAGCTGTGGCAGTAGGCTAATGCCCCACATAGCATCGACCTGCTGCCATATGACTGACTTGGGACGGGCGATTGCAAAGTTTCGTCAACTAATTTGATCGAACATTAATATGCACTTATTTATGCTTCACGTAAATGGATGATCATGTAAAGCTGCAAGTAATCCGTAATGGCACGGGTATGGTATGGTATGGTATGGTAGGTTAGGTTAGGTAAGGTAAAGTTACCTTCTCGTTGTCCTGCATCTTGGAGAGGAAGTCGGCGGTGCCGGACTTGGCGATGGTGCCGAGGTTGTGCACGAGCTCGTGGCGCGTCATGCCCACGCCCGAGTCGATCACGTGCAGCTCGCGCCGCTCCGGGTCCGCCTTGATGCGCACGCTCATGTCGGGGTTCGACTCCAGCACGTCGCGCTCCGTCAGCGACAGCAGCCGGATCTTGTCCAGCGCGTCCGACCCGTTCGAGATCAACTCGCGCAGGAATATCTGCATATATTACAATCATGCCTAAAACTTATCGCCCCGCAGTTTCACTCGCGATCCCGACGGATCCTATATTTTCCCGGGGTAAAATAATAAGATGACAAAATAAAAATGCCTTGCTGAGTTTCATATTTTTCCCAGTTTAATTGATTTCGAATCGGTGGTAGAGCTGACTTTATGTTACCTACTTAACGTTCATTAAGTGCCAGTGAGATCTAACCGAGTGGCAAAGTTCATCACGATTATTTGTGCCATTGAGGCGTCAAGGGGTAACAAACTCACCTTCGCATTTATTATATTAGTAGTATTATCAAACGACACAGAATTGACTGGTCCAGTTGGCGTGGTTGGTTAAGATCTGTCTACATTTAGTAACATGTCTGCATTTCCTGAGAATGGGGCGCAACTAGTAATGTATAATAAGTAGTATTTACAAACAAAAAGTAGTAGGTATATGTTATAAATCAGTAATCTGGTTTCCATACTAGAAGCTTTGCTTAGTTTGAGATCAAATAGCCATGTGTGAAGAATGACACAGGGTCAATTCGATAACAACAAGAATGCTGAAAGTAACTCTAGATAAGCCAATGTTGATGGCACAAAGTGTGTTGGGTGTAATGTGTAGTGTAGTGTTTACGGCACCTCCTTGTTCCTGTAGAGCGAGTTGATGATGAGCTTCATCATGCGGTTGACCTCGGTCTGGAAGGTGTAGTTCTGTGCGCGGTCGCGCAGCTCCTTCATCTGCGCCACGCTCAGCGAGTCCGGCGAGATCGCCTCCTCCTCGCGCAACACCGCCTCCGCGTCTGTAACCGTCGCGCGTCGTCACCACACATCTCACTCACCATCAATTCATTCATCACTTCAACAAGAAACATAACCTATACCTACAGCGTATCCTTACGAACTAAACATCCGTCATAATATCATTCACAATGCGCGATGAATGAAAATTGCATTTACATCGAAACTAATAGCGTACACACCACGTGTGTAGTTGCCGCATGTATAATAAGTTCTCTTTCGTCTCGCGTCAGGCGTCGCGTCGCGTCGCGTCGTTACTACGATATCGACCAAATAGATAGCACGCAGCTCGAGGCTACAGTGCCAGTCGATATTTACGAGTTTGAGTAAGTATCATGTCGGAAATGGGCAGCGGCGGAGACAACCGTGCTGATGGAGCGGGTGCGGGAGCCGGCGCGAGTGCCGGTGCGGGTGCGGGTGCGGATCTGGAGGCGGGCCGGCCGCTGCACGCCCGTTCCTTCAAGCTGAGGTTCGCCGCCGACCGCGAACAGGGACGTTCGTACGTGTCTCTCGTCAAACCACTCGCACTGCGTAAGTGCCATCGCTGCTATACCTACTCCTCGACGAACTGGATTTCATTCATGTTTTTATAGTCGACTTCACTTCAGTTCTTATTTTAACCGCTAGTCCTCCGAAAAGGTCTAAAGTGATACGACCGATTGACGACGGCCGATGTGTCGGTCGGTAGCGTAATAAATATAAATGGAGTAGGTATGTTGTGTTTGTGATTGCAGCGGCGACGGTGACGAACAAGTTCTACAGCCGCGTGGAGCCGGCGGGCGAGCAACAAGAGGCGGAGGCGCGGGCGCTGCGCCGCATCCGCGACATGTTCCAGCGCGCCCCCACTGACGTCTACCTCGAGCCCGTCACCACCTCGCACCAGTCAGTGCAGTGCATGCCCACTATATGTATAATACGTGTCACACTACACTATTCACAGCACTGTTCTCTGCAGAATACACATCTTGAGAGTGTATGGTCGCCGGCTCCGACCTCACAGTTTTAGACTACTAGTAGCTTTTTGATAAAGGTTAACATTGAGAGGATCCTGACATACCCCGAAAGTAACATAACACTACATAGTATATTGAGCTGACCTTAATGTCCCTTCTGACTATGCAGGAAATATATGAGAAACAAACATTTATCGAATCGAGACCTTAAGTATAGATACGTAGAGCATGACGTGTGTTGATGCCGGGCAGGTACGGGTGGTGGTGGCGGGAGGCCAGCCGGTGGGAGTCGACGTCGAGTGATCGCTCGGACCGGCGGCTGCACCACCACATCCGCGACTCGGCGTGGCTCAAGGCGCGCCTGCTCGTGCTCGCCGCTGACGATAAACTCAAACGACGATAGATACGATACGAATGCTCCATGTTACAATGTTCAAATAAAAACTAGTACACGAGTGGCGTGCTCCTTCATATTGTCAACTCGACTTTCAGGCTATCATAAATCACTATGTTTAGTTCAATAGCAAATATACTATTGACAGGGTATTAATTATGTAGGTTGGGTGTGATGTTCATCATATTTTAATAAATAAATAAAATATATAAGCATCTCATTATGTAACTTAATTGGGCATTACAATGATTAATTAAACCATGTCAACATTTATAAAGTACAATTAAATTGGAAAAATATGACCTGGTTTTAATCACGTAGATAGGTACCTACAGAGTATTAAAAAGATAATATTGATAAATATGATGATAAATATCAATTTATAAGCCTTTCATTCCCTCTGTCTGCATTAAGTATTAAATTAACTAAGAATTTATATTTTAGTTGTTGTAGTAGTTATGGCCAGAGCAAACAATTCTGACTTAAATAACTTTCTTGTCAGCTTATTGAATATATTTGCTTTATTCAGCAGCTCAGCAATGAGTGGGTTCGGGTGGGATGACAGATGCTCAGCATGTTGTTTTTTATAACCCTGTATTTCTATTGCGACTGTCAGCATGTGCAAATATTCATAAACTCCTTTGTTCTCAGAGAACCAAGGCGTGTTGACAATGGATCTCAATATACAATTCTTCTCTCTGAAGGCAGATGATATTGCTTTTGCTGGCTACTCCCCACAATCAATGATCACAAACATTCAGTATTATAGGAAAAATCATGCACAGACAGACAGATGCACAGGGCACATTCCTTATAGGAAGTAAGTAGATGTGCTATCTGCTGACATATTGCATTGCATACCTATTTCAGTAATAATTTTATTGTAAGTTTTATTTCATTATTTAAAATATATAAATGAGGGCAGATAGGCAAACTGTTCACATTGCAACTAACCTGTTTATGTGTAGTTTTAATATATTAATTGGTATACACAGTTATTGCTAAAACACTGACAACCTCTCGGGACTATATTACTAACATCATAAACAACAAATTTTGTTCTATGACTTTAAATAATTCATCAAAATTGTATATAGAAATATTTAAATTAAACACTCTAAATGTCACAAACTCTATGCATACCAAAAGGCTGAGTGACATTGCATGGGAGGCGTACAACTAAATACAGAATTGGTAATGTGTTAGAAAGAACATAAAATCTTGAGTTTGTTTTAAGTAAATGTATTGTTTTGTTAAATGTCATAGAACAAAAGCTGTTGTTTATGATGTTAGTAATACAGTCCTGCAGGTTATTAGTGTTGTACCAATAACCGTGTACAAATACATTCAAAATATTATGATTTGAGTTTTTCTTTCTCTCTTCTTGCTCCTTTTTGCTTCGACATAGTCAGATAATTAACACAGAAATGACTGCTGCCAGTGAAAATCTAGTACTACATCTAAAGTTGTTAAATGTGAAATGCATCATACCAGTACGGGAGCCCTCTCGTGAAGCTCCGAGGTCCGCATCTAGCTTCACCTCCTCCACGCTGCCCGCAACATCTTGTGCACTTGACCATCCTGTAAAATGTATTATACATAGTATAATATATATCTTGTATCTCGGTGTATATATACATTGAGATACAATACTTACTTTGAGTTATATCTAGCTAAAAGGGGTAATGCTGGTAAGATACATGAAGCATAATTCATCCTTGTAAATTAAAACTGACAAGGATACCAAGCATTATGATCTAATAAAATATATTACATACTGTGTGTTCGAATTGGAGTGATGTCGTTTTTAACAGTTTCAAAATTGGCATTTTTGTTCATGCGCTCAAATTGGAAAATTTCGTCAATTTTGCAACTTTTGCCACAAACGATATTTCCCAAATCGAACTATTGATTAGATACAAAAATGACATTTGCATGCTCATCGCCTGCATGTCACTTGTCTCAACCTACCTTTTTTCCTTCAGATAATATATAAACAAAGTTAAACTGATTTTTTTTTCTCTTGCCTGTTAGTTTCTATCAAATTTTAATATAAAAATTATAATTTTCGCTTCCCGTTTGAATTGTGAGCCATAACTTATCTGTCAGATTTAAAGATGTCAAAATATGATCACAAACGACCCTGCCTCTGAGGTGGGTCAAAATTTGCAGATCACGATGTCGTTTTTAACTGTTTCCAAGCAAAACGAACGGTGAATGAAAACAGTTCAAAACGACAATTTCGCTCACAACTTTCCAAATCTGTTATTTCTGCTACCGTAGCCCAATTCGAACGCACCTATAGTGCGTCGAAAGTTCTTGTCACCACGCCGGCTTTTGTGGGCGTACTCATCGTAAATATAAAAAAATATGGATATTTCTTGATTCTTATACGTAAGGCGACACAAACCATGCACTGTTTCTTTGATAAAAATATATTAATTGTATTATCAAAATATAGAAAATTATTTATAAAAAATGTCGGCTTGCAACGTCGACAAACAGTTATTTACCTGTTAGTAGCAGGAAGCAAACTCCCAGCAATAAAAAGTATTTCATTGTTGTGCCTGCTGATGCGGCAATTTCTTATGAATCTGCTATCTTATGTTAATATAGAGTTTGAACGCGAAATAACAAAATTATTCGAATTTGCTTCAAACACGCACTCCATCCAATTCCTTTGAACTTGAATGAACCACGGCTTTTGACGTTTTGTTTTATACCGTTATTCCTATTGGCGTACCTAGACTTGAAGAGAATATCTGGACGAATCACATGTAAACACGACACGATTTCGGCAAATAGCAAAATAATAAATACAAATGTCTCATTGGCATTGGTTAGAAAATTAAACCTTTTATGTTTGCCATAATTGAAAATGTGTTACCCTATAATAATAATACTTTATTAATTTCTCATCAACACATTAATGGTACAGAGTCATAGTTACATGGATTTAATATCATAGTTATTGATGAGTTATTGCAGATAATATAGAGATTGGTGTCTGATTTAGGTGAAACCTGTACTACAGATCACGAGGGATTACCTCCGTAAGACCAACTAATTTATGAACACATTTTTACCTTTGTTATTTGAAAGTCTTAATGAGCCCTCTACACAGTGTCTCCATATTTAAATCGGCATTTACCGTGTTGAAAGGGTAAAAATACCGTGTTTTAGGCAAAATTACGGTGGATCAGCTAAAAGTGTACCGTGTAAATTACCGTGTAATTTTTTTTTGAGGATAAAACAACAGGATCCGAATCTAATCCAAATATACTTGCTTTTTTAATTAATTTATATTAGTTTTGTAGGTTTATATATTATACAAACCTAAAAAATGAATTAAAATTCAATATTAATTCATTAATTATTAATTTAATTGTGTGTTTAGTAGTTTCCCTTTAGTATTTTTTTATTTCTAAGGCAGACGTCAAGTAAGGTAAGGTAAGTCATGCTCACTTTAAGGTCTCTGCTTGCGGCGGCGTCGTGTGACGGGTCGCTCACTTCCCTCCAATATGGCGAGGAGGGCGATGGCTGCCACATGCGTCATACTTGTGAACAGGTGCTGCTTATGGGGGCTGGTCTGCTTAAGTTTGCCATTTATTTATTTACTTATTAAATATAGATTCAGACTACTTTGTAGTTTTGCCGCCTCGCCGGGGCACGCAATTTTTGTCAGTGCGATTAGAATGAATGAATCTAAACTTGTTTTGAAAAGAGTAAATTGCTGAGTTTATTGCCGGCTCTTCTCAGCAAATGCAACCTTCCGAACCGGAATTAGAGTATTAGAGTCAGACTTTCATAAGTGCCTGCGAAGGTCTATTTGAATAAATGATTTTGAATAAAAAGGTGCAAGTTTTTTTTATTATTTTATTTATTATTAAAAGATTACAAAAAACTTAAAAATAAGGTGTGACATAAACCATTAAATGTTTAAATAAGGACGAGAACAGATTGCCGAGGTTTGGTAGTTTTTATCTATGTGTGAGTGGAGATAGAAGTGATAGAAGTTTTGATATTCAGGGATTCCCGGTAACCAAAAGCAGTGTTTCCATTACAATATACTTACGTCAAGTTGACTGACATTCGTTTTACACAGTATAGTGATGAAAATAATATTTACAAAGTAATTTTGAAAATACGGTGACATATGACACGGTAATACCTTATTACCTTGACGGTAGATTAAGACCAGGTGGGTGATTGTCAAACGCTCTCGTTATCGGGAAACCGATAGCGAGGCTCTCAAAACTTTTTAAAATTTGGGTATTACGTAACACAAATGATAGCAAAATTGAAAACTATTACAATTAACTTATTTCAAATGAAGCCGGCGACTATTTTGGCATAAAAGTTACACAAAACCAAAATTATAACAACTTACGAGACCCTCGCTATCGGTTTCACGAAAACGAGAGCGTTTGACAATCGCCCCGCAGATTACGGTGTATCTACGGTAATTACCGTGTACATGGAGACACTGCCTCTACACGTTTGCCAAGCCTCGGCAAGCCTCCGCAAATTCAAACATGTGGATGGGTGTTTGCCGTGGCTTGCCAAGCGTTTGCCAGCGCTTGCCGCCGACCCGATCCGTGTCGGTTTTTCATGCACAAATCAAAGGAAGTTTGCGGCAAGCGCTTGCGAACCATCCACACGTTTGTGTGTAGCGATGGGTAACTAGCCGAAATTTCAATAGCTTAGCTAGCCGGCTATATGTGGTGTAAAAGCCAGCTAGTTAGTCAGCTATTTTGGCTATTTGACTACACGCACGCACTCACAGCTACCGGCTACTCGGCTAGATTGACTTTGGCTAGCCGGCCAGCTACCGGCTAGTGGCGGCTAGAATGGCTTTGGCTAGCCGGCCAGCTAGTGGCGGCGAGAGACCTGTGGCGGCTAGGCGGCTACCCGCTGTGTGTGACGTAAACTTCTCGTAATGAGGAGAATTTCTTATGATACCTCTATGGTCAAAATACTTGTCAATACGTGCACTTAAGGTTCAAATTGGTTCGAATTATCAACAATTAGGCAGGTAAGAAAACTCCTCATTCTTTCTAGCTAGCGAGTAGCCAGTAGCCATCCTGTAGCCAGTAGCCATCCTGTAGCCAGTAGCCACCCAGTAGCCAATAGCCAATTATCTTGTTGACAGATAACATAGCCGTGGCTAGTTTGTGTCTAGTCGTTTTTTGGCTAGTTATTAGAATAGCTACCCACCTCTATTTGTGTGTAGTTAGTATCGCTTGCGCACTAGCGGCGAACAGACGTGTGCCTGCGTACTGTTAAAACTATGCAATGCCTAAAAATATATGATTTAATGGTCTATTCAGTAAATTTACAATTCCTCGAATGCTGAAAAATGCAGGATGCATTACCCTGCATTTTAACCGACGAAATAACGGAGGTTTAAAGTTTACACGTATTTATTTTTTCTTATGTATGAACATGAATATCTTTTTATAGAGTAGTCCGATTTTAATCATTCTTTTTTTATTTGATAGGGTACACCTCGAAGTTGTTCCCATATGAATTTGGAAAAAATAGCTACCCTATAGGTGGGAAATAAGGGGTGATTTATTGTTCACTCACAGATTTTAATGCTGAATTGTGTATTAAATTAAACGTAATCAAAAATTAAGTATGTAGTAATGCATAAACCTACTGCGTAAACAAAAAGAGATAATGGTAGATCCAGTAATTTTACAATTCCTCGAATTTCCTGCATTACCCTGCATTTAAGACGTAAAGTATTGATCAGAAACAAGATACTAATGCATGGAATCATGTCAGTAAAATTTTAAATAAGCATGTTATGGAAATAAAATACAAGAAATAAATACTTATGGTTACATTCCGTAAACATTTAAATAAGAAACGTTATTGCATAAACGAGCTCGACGTCCGTCATGCTTGCTTGTCAACGCACTACCAACGCTGCTCGCAAGCGTTTGCAAACGTGTGGATGGCTACGTTTGTCTACCTTGATTTGTACAAGCGTTTGTGGGAGTTTGGAGTTTGCATGAGTTTGCAAGCGTATGGCCGAGGCATAATAAATATAAAAAATTACAAAAGAGAAACGAGAAACGAAAAACACAAAAATCTTTCAGATAATAGATAGAACTATGAGAAATACAATTTAACATTAAAAAAACGAAAATAAATAAATAAAATCTTTATTTACAACAAATATGTACAAAATACAATCTATATATAGAAAATTTCCTCAAGCCTGCCGCTGCTTCCGATTAACGGCAGGGTTCCCAGAAGGCTGGCAGCGTTTCCTCTTTGGATAGCCAAGCTGACGCGTTGGCGGAAAAAGCTCCCCGCCCGCTGGTCTCCGGAGCAGCGTTGCCAGAGTGACTTCACGATAGAATACGCACAGCACCTAAAAATAGTACGAAACTTAACTTTTGAGTACGCAGTGAATAAAAAATTATTTAAGTAATTTCTCAGATAAAGTAAGTTTATTAACTGCATTTTGTAAGTGCCGTTTGCACACCGAAACCGAAGAAACCACGAAATAACAAAAACAAACCAGCGAAACCACAAATAGTAACACAGAATGATGAATCATAGGACGAAACATGGAATACAAAAGAAACAAACTGGGGCGCTAGTGCTCATTTTATGCTGAAACTTGCTTTACAGAAAATAAAATTATAAAACTTTTTTATTTTGATTTTGAAAATTAGTATTTTTTGGCTTAAAAATGAGGAGTTTTCTTAAGATACCTCTATGGTCAAAATACCTGTCAAATTGTGTTACTTAAGGTTCAAATTGGTTCGAATTATCAACAGTCCGACAGGTATTTTGTTCATAGAGGTATCATAAGAAAACTCGTCATAAAATAGTACGCAAATTGGCGGGAGAGTACCTGAGAACGCTATCTAATGAAATAGTACGCAATGCGTACTAATGCGTACCCTAATGGCAACGCTGCTCCGGAGGTCTCGATCAATTTTGATGACAAGGTGCGAGCAAAACGGCGAGCTTCGGACCCCCACGGTCCCATGGTCTCGACCGCAAAAGGTACAAAAATATAGTTGGGTCCAATCGATGCATATTTTTTGAATTTTGAATAAATAAATGAAAATAAAAAATGAGATCATGTTAACAAAAACAATAAATGCGTTTGGTCCTATGAAAGAAATATTAGCTTTGAGTATATAGCACTGACCTCTATTATACATACTTGTATAATAGAGGTCAGTGGTATATAGTAATAACGTACGTAGTACTATTGAATATTCTGTAGTATGGCCACAGAATATTTAGGCTGCATTCCGTATTACCGCTGTAATCGCTGTAATCGATTTGAGCGTGCTTCAACCATGGACGTAATGCTTTAACCCATGGTATAATTATATCAGGTATGGCATTCCGAGACACGGGGAGACACGATGTACGTTATTTCCGCCGTCGAAGGTTCTCAAACTTTTAAGTTTGGGGAAAGTCAATCTAGTTTATATTGAAACTGGCTATGGAGATGGAATCAATTTATGAAAATGATACATGGGTCCATGTGGATTTACCCAATGGAAAATATGACTTACCGCAAAGCGATTCTGATCCATGCTTGTTTGTCAGTGATAATCGACGTCTGAATGTTACAATTAACGTTGATGACGGTCTAGTTATTGGAGATCAGACTAAATTTGAGCAATTTCCAAGGACACTAGAGAAAGACTTTCAAGTAAAATATTACTGAAGTTGGATGCTATCTTGGTGCGCAAATTCATGACGAAAAAGATGCAATTTTCATGCTTCAAGAAGAAAATTATGCTGAATGCATTAAGAAAATTTCGAAAAAGTTCAAAATTAGTGATGCGAACTATGTTCTAAACCCGATAGAAAACAATATATATTCGTAAGGATGACACTAGTAGTGCTATTCTGGTGAAAAATTTGGATACGTTTAACAAAATAAATTAGATTATTATTCAATTACACTTATTAACAAATTATTTTCCCCCTACAATCATATTTTGATGTATATGCTTAGTATTTTTCTTTTTCACAATGTTCCGTATCTTTTACCAAAATGTTAACAGGATAAGATCAAAAACCAATGAATTTTATATGAATATGCTACAATCAAATTTTGACCTTATATGTCTGACGGAAACGAATTTGAATGAAAGCGTCTATAATGGTGAACTATTTGATGATCGTTTTAATATTTTCCGTCGAGATCGATTTAATACGTGTTTAAGATTACGTAAAAAAGACGGTGGCGGTGTTTTAATTGCCGCCAAGAAATGTTTTAACGTAATTCGCCAGACATCTTGGGAAAGCGGTATCGAGGATATTTGGGTAAGCATCCTACCTAATGATCATAATAAATCCATCACTTTACATTTATGTCTATGTTACCTACCTCCTGATTTAAACACCGACGATCTTAAGAGATTTTATGCCAATACTGAGAAAGTAATTCTTACCGGTGATGACAGGGATGACTTTCTTATACTAGGAGACTTCAACACTCCGAATATCTCATGGGCGCGATCGCCAACTTCTTTTATACTAACACCTTTTAGTCCAGTAGGCCCCAAGGCTTTGCTACTAACGAATCTAATATCATCCTGTAATTTGTCGCAGTACAACATTATACCCAATAGTAGTGGTCGATACTTAGACTTAATATTTTCTACACTCTCGAACATCAGAGTGCTTGAAGCCCAACCAATGAGCCGTGTAGATGCCCATCATCCACCCTTAGAATGTATAATACCCGAACCCATAATTACAAAAACCACTCAGCCCGCTACAATAAGTCGTTTAAACTTTAATAAGTGCGATTACGGTAGCGTTAAGTTGGAGTTAGACCTAATTGACTGGAATGCTGAGCTTCATTCTGATGATATTAATGTCTGTGTAGATACATTTTATGACAAACTCTTTAGTATTATTAATAAATATACACCACGATCTAAAACCAATGATACCAAATACCCTTTTTGGTACAGCAACTCCTTAAAGCGTTGCCATCATGAGAAGAATAAGTTCCACAAACTATATAAAAAATATAATAACCCTCGAGACTATGACGTGTTCTCTCTACTCCGAAAAAGATGCAAACTGTTGACAGAGTCTGGTTATAAGAAGTTTATATACTCTATTGAGACCTCTTTGAGTAAAAATGTTAACAATTTCTGGCGGTATATAAAAAGTAAAAAGGGTCACGTCTCCATTCCCCACTCAATGAGCTATAAAGATAAAACTGCCACAAATGGGCAGGCTATTTGTGAACTTTTTTCTGATTATTTTTCTTCTGTTTTCAACGTTGAGTCCAACCATAACTTACCAAATACTGTAAAGAGTTACGACTGTAATATACTTGCTGGTTTTGCTCTACGTCCAGATAATGTTCTCAATAAAATTAAGCTTCTAGATAGCAGCAAGGGGCCTGGACCAGATCAAATACCCTCAAAGTTTGTCAAGCTTTGTGGAAAAGAGCTCAGTTTACCCCTATGTATAATTTTCAACAGATCTCTTAAATCGGGGGTGTTCCCAGATTACTGGAAGCGGGCACACGTTATTCCTATATTCAAATCAGGAAACAAAAATCACTGCGAGAACTATCGTCCCATTAGTATTTTATCATGTATGGCAAAGCTTTTCGAATGTTTAGTCTATGATTACTTATATTGTCACATCAAACCATTCATATCTGATAAACAACATGGTTTTGTCAAGGGTAAATCTACAGCGAGTAATCTGCTCGAATATAAAAACTTTCTTTGTTCCGCGTCTGCTTCGAGAAGTCAAGTCGATAGTATTTATACCGATTTTAGTAAAGCTTTTGACAAGGTCAACCATTCTTTATTATGTGACAAGGTGGCAGCATTCGGTATTCACGGTAGTTTGCACAGATGGATAAGTTCATACTTGCGTCAACGGAGTCAACTGGTTGCACTTAAGGGTTATACATCTCATCCCATAACCGTCACTTCTGGTGTACCGCAGGGTTCACACCTGGGCCCATTATTATTTATAATTTTTATAAATGACCTGGTAGATAGCTTGGTTAATCGATGCCTCTTATATGCTGACGACCTGAAAATATTTTGCGCTATCAACGATAGAAATGACTGTCTAACACTACAAAATGACATTCATGCCTTAGCACATTGGTGCCGTCGTAATCTCATGCATCTGAATATTGAAAAATGTTTCATTATTACTTTTTCCAGCAAACATCAGAAAGTCCTTTTCGATTATTGTCTTTCTGGCCAACAATTGCAGCGAAAATGTGAAATCAAAGATCTTGGAGTGTTCTTCGATGAGCGACTAACTTTTAGGCCTCACTATGAGTATATTACGAACACCGCTAGACGTGCGCTTGGGTTTATTACAAGAACGACGAAGTGTTTTAAAAATCCAAGTAGTTTTCTTTGTTTGTACTATGCTCTGGTGAGAAGTAAATTAGAATATTGCTGTCAAATATGGTCCCCCTTTTATGCAGTGCATACCAACACTATCGAAAGTGTACAAAAAGCGTGCATGAAAATTGTATGTTATCGCTGCAATCTAGGTCGTTCCCTCTCAAGCTATAATCAAAGGTTATGTAAATTTAATGTGGTGTCCTTAGAATCTCGACGTAAGCATCAGGATCTCGTGTACCTGCACAAAATTATGCATGGTTTAGTTGATTCCCCTGCTTTACTATCTTCGCTTTCACTTAACACTATCTCCAGAACGCGTATAGAGAGACCTTTTGCACTTAGGGTATATAAGAATAATACCTCTTACTATAACCCTATAGTAAGAATGTGCCGTCTTTACAACGACATCGTTGCTGACAATCATGACATTGATATATTTGATCGTAACTTTTCCAAATTTAAGCGATGCTTACCTAAAATCCTACCGTAATTATATAAGGTTAGTACCTTTTCAGATTTTTTATTTCTTTTCTTTCACTGATACACCTATATTTATGTAGATTTAATAATATTATTCTTGCCTAATCTTGTGAGCACTTCTCATAAACGCATCTGTGCATGCATATTTGTGGAATGCAGCTTGGCTTTGTTTATTGTATGTAATTAATATTTGTTATTTTTTTTTGGTTGTGTTCTGTTTTGTGTGCCTAAATAAATAAATAAATAAATAAATAAATATGTTGGCCGTTATAGAGAAAGAAAACAAGAATGTCATCGTCGGACACTTGTGACAAAATTACTTATCGAGAAGCAATTGGTAATTTAATTTATTTATCAATCGTAAGTCGCCCTAATATTGCCTTTGCTGTGAATCACAATATGTGGAAAACCCAAGAGAAATAAAGTGTCACATGGTTAAAAGGCTCTTCAGATATACAGGGTGTTTTTTTGGTCAGCGACAAGCGACCTTCCTAGGTATTTTGTATTACTAAAAAATAAAGTATTTTTTTATATTTTTTTTTAAGCACCAGTTGTAGAGGATTTCTATAATTTTGATACGAGTTATAAGTTTATTAGATTCTGTTTTGCGATAGAAGACTTAATATAAATGTATATTTCAATTTCTGAATAATATGCGGACTTGTTTACGAAGGTAGTTGTGAAGGATCGCCTGATCTTGAGAAGTGCTTTGGGACTTCATCCCAGGTCATGAGATAAGGTGGGTATTGAAGATGACCTCCTTCCTTCATATTGTCTATTTGATATTTATGAATTTTATTGTTTTCTGCTTTCTATTATCCAATAAATATAATAATAATAATCCATTTAATATTATCAATTGATTCTAGCAATCTGATGCAAGCGAAAATCTCAACCGGATTCCCACAATCTCGTGGGATCTGACAACAGCCGCTGCCGCCAACGTGGAGACTTGCTGCGGGAAAAGTGTTAGTGATCAGTGCAATGAAGTCGAATCAGTGCCAGACTGCCAGTGCAATGATACTTATGGAAAGAATACTACAGCACTTAAGATACAGATATTGGTAACCTTTGACAGTCATTTCAATGGATAACATTTCAATTTAACAATTAAAGTTGACATTTATATTGACATTATATATGAACTTCTAAATCTGATAAAATTAACATTGTATTTTAATATTTTATTTTTAGTTTTTTAATCCATAATTACTTAAAACAACTTTTCAGCCTTGCATAACAAATAAGTATTTTTATAAGTCCAAAACGCGTCCTTAAAAGTTTGAGAAACTCTCCGTATACTGAAACTGAGCGAGAGCGAAAATCACAATTTAGCATATTCGACAAAGATACCAATACACGTCAAAATGGCAATAAATGTCAATGAGACGGCGCGTTTTTGTGTTACCAGTCGCAAGTAATCATGGCTCCCCGTACCCCTAGTATTTCCGGTGGGAATACAATAAAACTATAAGGTTTTAATTTAAAATAATATGCTCACTCAAGTTTAACTTAATTTATTTGTTTGATTAGACAAACGATATGTCAGTTAAAATGCTATATACATATTTTTGACAAAATAGTGACTGAAAATATTTCCATAATTCAGTGGTTCGTTACAATAAAGTGGCAACTGGATAGTGACGTAAAAAGTGTCTCTACCGGAATGCCAGACCTGTTTTCTTGGATCATGCTTTAACCCGTACCGAATTGAATAATGACAGATAACGATGTCCCGTGAAACGTCATAGATGACGTCATGACATGCGCCATCTTGCGCTCACACCGACCATGCCCTAAACTGTTATCACCTTTGGTTATCACCGTGAGCGCTGTCAAAAGTGACGGCAGGCCTGTCTCACTCCCATGTTTAGGTACGATTTCGCGCCAACAGTCTACCGGAATAACGCTAGTCGGTTGCAACCAGTGTTGCCAATGCTACGGCAATTACCGTGTTCTACGGCTTTCAGACCAAAAAATCACAAAATCCACGGCCTACGGCTGCATCCCTATGGCCGTAGCAGATTCTACGGCTTTTTGCAAATTCTACGGTAATTAATTAATTTATGGGTTGGTATGATACGGGTACCTAAGGGTTACTCCGATGCACGAAATTTGACCGTCGTATAGGGCCGGGAATAATAAGTAAAAAAAGTATAAATTTTTGTATTTTTTTTTAAACGAATAGCGATATGCAAACTTTATTCAAATGGAGCTGTTTTAAGGATTTTAATGTTAAAAACATTTAATTGACATTAATTAAACGTTTTTCCTCTTTTTAAGAAGTGACACGGCCCACCTTTGGTCTTTTTCCATATAAACACGGCTTTTTTACCTCATGTACACGGCCGCCTAAAAATTTTCATTGGCAACACTGGTTGCAACGCGCCCGCACCGAAAGACGCGTGTGAGTATAAATACCTACGTACTTATATAAAGTGTTTATTGTTCTTATTTTAACACTATTTTGTGTTGGTTTTCATAGTACTAGATTTTTTGTTGTTGTTTCAGTGTATTGTCCTAATGTCCTTTCTGACTTTATTATGGTCGGCAAGATCTAATAGGCTCGTTTTGATAGCATACCAGTGTGTCAAAAAGGGACAAAGATAGTGCGACCTGAAGAGACACCCTAAACTTGTCTAAACGGACCACTTAGACCTCAATAACTCATGTGAATGATTATTAACCGACTTCAAAAAAAGGAGGAGGTTTCTCAATTCGACCGTAAATATATTTTTTTATGTGTGCTCGCGGATAACTTCGTCGTTTATGAACCGATTTTGATGTTTTTTTTTTTTTAGAAACTGTTAGTAGTTCCAGAATAGAGTGTTCCCTCTTCAAATATACAAACAAACCAATGTTACGTCTTTATAATACTAGTATTATTATACACTAATGAATATACATTAGTGGAGATTTTACTTCTACCTTTTTAGAATAACTAAGATTTAACAAACCAATATTTCAAAAATCAGTAGAATAATATTCAGAAAAATTTAACAATTCTTATTGTTATTACTTACTTGGTATATCCTTTTTTAAATAATTCTTTAACTTTATTATTTTTTATACAGGGTGTTGTTTTGGTCGGCGACAAGCAACCCAGGAGCGGTAGTACAAAATATATATTCCCCAAAAATGGACTTAATTCCATTAAATACTGTAAATATGATGAGAAATACCTTATTCAATTTGAATAAAATTACCGCAAAGTATGGTTACTAGGCAAGTGCACAGACTAGAGCTAGGCACAAGCCGCCATCGCCCCACCCCTTTACTCCCTCGTACTCCCGTTGAGTATTATGTCTACACTTTAGCTTATTACATAATTTTCAAAATTTAATTTTTTTTATTTTTATTATTTAAAAAAAATAAAGTATTTTTTTTATATTTTTTTCAGCACCAGTATCATTTATATTATTGACCCTGAGTCGCTCGTCGCTGACGAAAACAAACGACCTGTATAACAAACTTGAAGATTATTAATAACAAACGTTGTGAATTTCGGCTTTATATGCTTATATGTTTATTCATTATTATATATACATGTATGTAACTAAAACCCTTCCCCAAAATAGTTGTATTCAGTTTCGTAGACAGAATATACATTCACTATACAAAGTATCAGTATAGGCCTAACAACTTAGATTCAAATATGCAGACATTTAAAAATAACTTTCTGCTCTAATACTAGTTAGCTAGGATATTTTAAATGTCATTATTCACGAAAGGAGAATAGTAATAGGTACATACATAACCGATAAAGAAATATTGAAGATTCATAATACGTCATTAGACAACCCTATCGTAACACGTGCCGCGTCATACAGGATAGAGTTATATGATAGAAAGAGAGGGAAGTTGTAGGTGAATATAATTTTAGCCGCGCAGCGCTGCGCGAGCTGGATTGCGCCTTATTACGTCGTTCCAAGAGTCGCTTTTTATTTAAATGTCGTTTTCGAAGTGGGTTTTCTGTACGTAGTACTATTGAATATTCTGTGGTGACGGCAAATAGGTATCTAATATCATGATCCAAGAAAACATTATACCATGTCTAATATGATATGATTCGAATTTGTAAGCGCCTCGAGGCATCGCGTGACCAGAGGGCTGGCGAATACCTCGCTCAACGTATAAGCATAGTTATACAGAGAGGTAATGCCGCCAGCATTCTGGGCACTCTACCACTTGGCAGCGACCTTGATAGCTTGTTTTTATTGTTCCGTGGGCTAGCCTATTTATAAGTTAGTTATAATTTTTTTTTCTATTTTTAGTTTTCTTAAGATTTAGTTTTAGTTATTAGTTTATTCTTTTTTAGTTTAAGTTATTTAGTATAGTTTTGTTTAAATTATTTATTATATTATTTATAATGTAATGAATCCCGAGATACTATAAACGTAGACTTTATATGATTCTTGGTTTTCTATTAGGTCTTTACCTATGAAATTGCCGTTTTGTATGAAAAAATTTAAACGAATTTTTGTCATGTATTAATCGAAGTAATCACCCATGCAATCAATGCATCTTTGCCAAGCCAGTGGCAGTTTATTGAAGCCCTTCTTAAAGAAATGAACTGGACGGGAGGCAACAAATTCTTCAAAGGCATTTTGTACTGAATCTCGGGTATTGAATTTTTTCCCGCCAAGAAGTTATCCAAATTCTGGAAAAAGTAGTAGTCTATAGGCGCAAGGTCTGGTGAGTAGGGCGGATGACGGAGAACTTCCAACCCCAGTTCTTGCAACTTGGAGACCGTCTGCTGTGCAGTATGAGGTCGCGCGTTATCGTGCAGGAGCAGCAGAGCGATTGACCAATGCTGGTTGAAGATGTGCCAGCTTCTCCATCATTGTGTTCAGTTCTTCACAGTACACATCTGCAGTAATGCTCACCCCGTTTGGTAAGAAGCTGTGATGAATCACACCGGCGCTAGACCACCAAACAGTGACCATTACTTTTCTAGGGGTAAGTTTTCGTTTAGGGCATTGTTTAGGTGCTGAACCAGGATCCAACCAACTTGCTGAGCGCTTGCGGTTATCAAACAGAATCCATTTTTCATCGCAGGTAACATTGCGGTTCAAAATTCCTTCATTTGTGTGTCTGTTGAGCAGTGCAAGGCACGTGAAGGCACGTTTCGACGCGTACTTCGCGCTGGCGATCATTGAGTTCGTGGGGCACCCATTTGTCAAGCTTTTTTACCTTGCCAATTTGACGCAAATGGACCAATATTGTTTTGACGCTAACGTCGAAAGCTGCTGCTAATTCAGCCGTCGATTGTGTAGCATCAGCTTCCACAATCGCCTTTAATTCGTCATTATCGACCAAAGTTTTCGGACGACCGCGAGGTTCATTTTTCAGGTCGAAATTCCCAGAACGGAAGCGAGCAAACCAATAACAGGTGGTGCGTTGGTTTGTAGTGTTCGCTCCGTAAATGTTGCGTGCCGCTTGTGCCACGTTGCTGCCACGACGGTACTCATATTCCATAATTACTCGAATTTTTAACGTATCCATGATGACGAAAAAGATTGAAATGCGATGAAAATGTAACACTAATCAATAAACAAATGACTACTTTTGGAAAAAGAATTCCATGTTTTTAAAATAAAATTAATTTGAAATTAGAATTCTTAGCCAAACAAAAATTATTTTGATTTGAAATGGCCAGTACTGCAGAACGGCAATTTCATAGATAAAGACCTATTATTTGGCAGTTCTCAGCTGTCATAAGCGCGATATCTAACTCGGTACGCAAATTATTGCTGTGATCACTGTGATCGATTTTATCCATTTCGGAATTTACCCTTGGGCCGGCCGCATATTATAAGAAATTTTCTGACGTCCGCTTCTGATGAGACCCGGATGCAAATCATCGGACGTCCGATTTTTTTCTGATCAGAATGTCGGAGGGCACGCTCTCCATACATTTTGTACTAGACTCCTCACATCTATCCGAAATTCGCATCAGTTGTCGAGTGGACGCCGAGTATGCACGCATGAAGCAAAGGGATTATTGCTTCATGTATGCACGCCTTCATACTGTACGGCGAGAAAAGGTGATGATTTTTAAATGGTATTTTTTACCATTTTATACGTAAACTTTAATTATTAACTCGATTTTTCATAATTCTGTTTTTATTTTTTTATTTATACAAATGATCAAAAAACATTATTTTTTATGAATGATTAGTACCTATTTATTGGGTACATTAAGTGGGCTGCGTTTCTAAGACTAATAAAAAGTTACGGAGCTTATAGATTATACCAGCTATCCTGACGGCCAGCCGCGAACTAAGCTCAAACTCGCCGGAGCGAAATTTCTGATAGGTGTGCGGAATCGTTCCGGCCGGCCGCATATTATAAGAAATTTTCTGTCAGAAAATTTCGGACGCCCGCCGGAAGGCACGTTGCTCATACATTTTGTTCTAGACCCCGCATACTATCCGAATTCTGACGTGTCTGACGTCCGCTTCTGATGAGTACCGGATGCAAACCATCGGACGTCCGAATTTTTTCTGATCAGAATGTCGGATGGCGCGCTCTCCATACATTTTGTACTATACCCCGCACATCTATCCGAAATTCGCATCAGTTGTCGAGTGGACGCCGTGTGGTATGCACGCGTTCATTCTGGACGGTGAGATAAGATGATGATTTTTAAATGATTTTTCACAAGGAAGTGCACGTATTCTTTTTTTTCGCTTTCGATCGTCTTCGATCTAACAGACATTCGAAAGAAATTGAAAATTTAAAAAAATTAATAAAATTATTATATTTAAATCTGGGGGCACGGAAGTGCCCCCCGCCATGACAGCCAAGCGAAGCGAAAGGGCACTACCTACCTTTTCTCGAAGCACTTCGTCGTTTTTTTGAATCCTCATAACTTGGGTTTGGATTATACCAGATAAACAAAATTCTCAGGACATGATGTCAATAGTAAACTTATTAAACATATTAAGCTTCAATAACATAGCTCTTATACTTTAGATTTTATTGATATCTAAAAAACCCCGATTTCGTCACTGACTCACTGATGATCATCAAAACTCATAGGGTACTTCCTGAAGTCCTAGAAAGCTGAAATTTGGTATGTAAGCTTGTATTAGTACACAAACAACAAAAAAATTATAAAACTTGGAAATTTCAAACAAAAAAAACATAACCAACTTACAAAAAGAAGTGAAATCCCACCAAAAACATTTTTATGTAAAATGTTGCCGCCAAGACATATGGCTTATACTGTCAAAAAGTTATCACATCTCATGCACTTACTACATGCACTTACTCCACAAGCCCTAACTTCACAAACTTTACACACCGTAGTCAAAATATGTGGCTTGGCCGTTTCAATACTACAAGAACTGTTGAATAACACAAAAGTAATGAAGAGTGAATACATTTTTCACCTTACTCCCATGTGACGGTAGCGAAACGGCCAAGCCACATATTTTGACTAAGGTGTAGAGTTTGTGAAGTTAAGGCTTGTAGAGTAAGTCCATGTAGAGTTATAAGCTTGGCTCTACATGAGATGTGATAACTTTTTGACAGTACAAGCCATATGTCTTGGCGGCAACATTTTACATAAAAATGTTTTTGGTGGGATTATTTATTACATGACTAGTTGCGCCCCGCGGTTTCACCCGCGTACCCAAGGGATATCCTAACCTAACGTACCCTACCGTTAAGTTTGACGGGCCGGTTGGCGCAGTTGGTTAAGATTCCACCTATCGCGCCACAGGTCGTGGGTTCGATTCCCACGCAGGACATGCATTTGTGTGCATGAACATATCTGTATGTCCTGAGACTAGGTGTTATTATGTAAATTAAGTATGTATTTACAAACAAAAAGTAGTATATGTATTATATCAGTTATCTGGTTTCCATAAGCTCTGCTTAGTTTGGGATCAGATGACCGTGGGTGAGGAATGTCCCAGAATATTTATTTATTTATTATTCTTAAATTTTCTAAGTTTCTACGCAATTTTACTTATTTTTTTATGTACGACTTTCTACGAAGTATTAGAAAACATTTAAAAAAAAGATGAATGAAATCGGGACCTAAAGCCGTTCTCAAGTTATAGCGTGACCAGAAGAAATTGGGGTTCACATTTATATACTCCTTGACTTTTATATTCGTCTTAGAAACTCAGGCCACATAATTTACCCATTGAACAGGTACACTAATAATAGAAAGAAAAATTTTTTTTTCTGTATTTGTATACTTAATTTAAAGAAAACAAATTTATTTATTATTAAAAGAATACATACAACCTATACATAAAGTGTGACATAAACCATTTTTGGTTTTTACGCACACCATCGATTCGTCGTTACAAAAAAAAAACCAAATAAGTATTTAGTAAGTAACAAATAACACATTTCCAAAAACATAAATAATAATCGCAATACGTAGGTACATCGTGTAAGAGATTTAGTAACTACAAACCTACATTATGCGTGGCACCGTCGTAATATGTAGTGCAATATATAAATAAATATAAGTAAATATTATTCATTATGACGCATGACGTAGTTTTGAACACCCTGTTACGAGCGCAGTCTACTCGGGTTGGTATTTTCTATTATTTTATACGTAAACTTTAATTATTAACTCGATTTTTTGATTGTAAATTAAATAACATTTTTTTTTATAAATGATTAGTACACCTAATTATTTATTGGGTACATTAAGTGGGCTGCGTTTCTAAGACGAATAAAAAGTCACGGAGCATATAGATTATACTAGCTATCCTGACGGCCTGTGCGGAGTTGTTCCGGCGGGCGTCCGAAATTTTCTGACAGAAAACTTCTTATAGTATGCGGCCGCCCAAATAGTAAACAAAAAAACCGGCTCTAATCAACAGTTTGACAATGAGAGACACAGTGCTGCCAACTTAGCGCTTTCGGCGCCAGATCTAGCGCTTTTTTTGTGTACAGCTCGTTTTAGCGCCTAGCGCTAAATCTAACGCTTTTTCCACAATACAAAATTATGTCAAAAACTGACACAGTCCGACTATCTGCTATATTTGGAGCAAAGAAAATCGTATCACAGGTTAATGAAAAGGTTCCAAGAATCAGATGATGATGAAATTACAATTACATTTACTAACTTTTCTGAAATTTAAAAAAAAAGTTTGTACACTTTGTTGTTTTTGTATCTCAGTTGTGCTCTCATGTGAAATATTATAGAAAATGTATGGTAGTCACTTCAATTGATTGGGTGTTCAGTTTCAGTTTGAATTTGGTGTTGAATATAGGGTGTCTCCCACCAGCTGTCTATTTTTGTCACGTATTTATCGTCTAATAAGTATTTAGCTCGATCTAGCGCTTTTTCATGGGACTGGCAGCTCCTTTTCAGTTAGAACAGTTGGCAGCACTGGACAGACATGACATGACAGGGGACTTTTCGGCGGGAACTTGCTGAGTGACGTTGCTTGTTCATTTTTAATTTCATAAATTCGTGTATTTTGAGTTTTATTGCATATTATCGGTGGTATTTTATGCAATAAAGATCAATCCATGTGCACCAGTGAAGTGAAATGAAATAAATTATGTGTATCGTGACTTTACAAGTTGTCTCAAAAAGTCCGTGAAAAGTGTTAGTACAATGACCACCATTTTACTAAAACATGACTGGACGGTGACTGATCATACCATGATCATACTATTTGAAAGTTAATGTGCGGACTATATTGAAGTAAAATTAATATATAAAATAAATAAAATGTATGCGACTGAAGGACTTAGTCCATGGTCAAGAACAAATTAACAAAAAAAAAAATATATGACAGGATTGACAGGCAGGCAGGTATTTATTTTACTATGGACAACTATGGTAAGAAAAGAAAATTCCTCATCATCATTTAAATTACTGAGTTCATGATTAAACATATTTCATGATAACTTAAAATCGCTGTTGCGGTTTATCCATGTGTTTATAAGAAACTATTCAAGTGTTCAAAGGCAAAGTAATATAGATAAGTCGTGAACCACCATGGAAGTTGGAAGTCAACCACGCACAGTAACTTCGCGCAAACGGATCGCATACCGACCCAGCTCGTGGCGCGTGCACGAATTCGAGGTGTGGGGCGGCGAGCTTTCGTGTCGAGTGGCCGCTCTGCGTGTGGACGGAGGGCTGTTGTTGTGGCTCGGCGGTGGCGGAGAGCCCCAGCTGGGCGAGGTGGCGCTGGGCGTGCCGGCGCCGACCGCGGAGAGCGGTGTAGCGGCGGCGGGCTCGGGACTCGCGACTACATTGGTGGGCACGGAGGGCGCGGCGGCAGCTCTGGCGCGACGTCTTGCCGTTAAGCTCGCGCAACCAGTCTATGTATGTTCTGGGACTTCTTTCGATCGATTCACTATTCCGATAGTAGAGCGCGGCCTTATTTCTGAAATAAAGAGCAGACCACAGCACTTTTAAAGTTGTTTTAATGAAAATGGTATAATGCTGTATAGTATGTAAAAGGCAATGGACTAATCCAGAAGGAGTTATGATGATATGGAGGAATTTTACACAGTATCACCAGTCATTTATTCTAATGGGATTCATACCTTCTCATGTTGTGCCTAAACTGATTTAAAATAATTAAGTGTGTGTTTTGTATTAACCCTTTGGTACTCGCGAAGGATGCGCATCCTATTATAACAATGTCATTGTTTTATTTTTTGATCTGCAAGCCAAATTATTAAGAAAATAAATAAATAGTATAAATCTTTATATACCTACTGATTATTAAATTTACATCATTTTCAGCTAAGATATTATAGACTGGTATAAGTGCAGTTCAGGATTAAGACTAGATGATCCCCTAAGCAATCCCTCCCTGGTAGCACATAGTGGTGTTATAATAACATTATTTTTATAGCCCTTGGCTGTATAGATTGTATAATAATAGTTGTATGCTTCTATATCGCATCTATACTGCTGGATTGGTACATTTAACTTTAATTATTATTATTATTGTTAATACACTATGCAGCTTAAAGCTGATGCGTGTATATCACTTCAGTGTATTTGTTCTAATGTAATTATCGAGTCTATTTTTGAAACTTCACTGAAGGAGCACTGATCACTGACTCTGGTAGTTTGTTCCACGCACACTGCATGGTTTGGCAAAAAGTGTTTTTTGGGATTGCTTGTACAGGTATGCCTTACCATTTTCAGCGAGTGCCCTCTCAGGTTTGTATTATTGTTTGGTTTGTATAATGCAGTACAGTAGCTAAGTTAGGTACATTATAATAGTTGCTTAATATCTTGTAGGTCGGTAATATACAATACTATCTGTATATTATTGTTATGTATGAAACCTGTAGGTAGGATTATCTTCTATAGGTACATATAATAAAACTGTAGAACCGGCGTGTCTGTACATTGAATATATTTACCAAAAACTGATTGGGGGTGATTTGAGATGAGGAACTGAATACAAAAAAATAAAAAATAAAATTTTTGTCTGTCTGTCTGTTTGAACACGCTAATCTCAGAATCCACTGAATGGATTTGCATGGAACTTCCACGAGCTGATTCGACTTTTTTTGGCGCTTCAACTAGGCTTTGTTTCATTAAAAACGGATGACGGGAAGAAAAGATATCCCAATTTAATAATTTTGCAGGCCGTCTCACGGCTACACACAGATGTAAGTATTAAAATATTGATGATGACTAGATGGCGTTGTCTTTTTCCTAAATCGCACTATGGTTTCGTTCTCACGATTTTATGACAGGTTCAATGATTGCTAAACGTACATACTAAATCTAAACCGGTTGAGAGCTTGCTCGCCGAACTTGTCCGCGTAAGGGTACTTAGGCTAGCTTTGGGCCAGTACCTTCATGTCCATTCAAAAAAAAAAAAAATAAAAAAAAAAAAAAATAAACGTACATAAATAAAAATTACATACGCATCGACTATAGAACCTCCTCCTTTTTTAAATCGGTTAGTAAAACTACATTTCCAAGAGTAATGTTACTACCTAGGTATAAAAATTGTAAGTCCACTAAGGCCCGGTTTCAATAAACAAAAACGAATCGTTTTGCTTACCAATGGTAGGTTTTTTTATTGTCAAACTGGGCATATAGATCATTTCGTAAGCTACTTTACCTGTGATAGCTACTTCCATATGGGAGGGTCTGCTATGCAAAGCTTTGAGATCTTTGCTTCATTATTAGTAAAGATATAAGAGTCTTAATTTTAATAAATCTTAACCGATACCGGTCGGTAAATTATTGAAACCGGGCCTAAGTGGTCGCGAACTGGTATAATCACCCTACGTAAGATGATTAAATAAAACCAAATTATGGATTTCCTAAATTATTTTTGTATGGGTATCACGGCTTAATGTTAATTAAAAATTCCCCTTACATCATAATCATTTAAATAAATAGTAATTTAGATGTTACCTAACCGACCTATCAAGTTTTGATGATGTTTATAGGGAGGGGACAATCTAGCTGCTGCGTCAATGCGTAGGTACCTATTTAAGTTGATAGACGATATTTTTGAACAATCGAGAAACTGAGCACAGAGGCGACTACCTACATTTTAACGTATCGTTAGTTTTGTATACACCGTGACTTTTTATTCGTCTTTGAAACGCAGCAGTCCACATAATGAACCCAATGAATAGGTACTAATAATTAAAAAAGTTTTTTTTGTATATTTTTGGTAATAAAAAAAACAAATATTATTTATTATGACATGACGCAAGACGTAGTTTTAAACACCTTGTTACGAGCGCAGTCTACTCGACTCGTGCTCTGGGTTGGTACGTAAAGTTTAATTTATTAACTCGATTTTTCATAATTCTAATAAATTATAATAATTATTTTTAATATACAAATTACCAAAACAATTTTTTTTCTTAATGATTAGTACCTATTCATTGGGTACATAATGTGGGCTGCGTTTCTAAGACGAATTCTCGTTCAAAAAGAAAGTCCGTAAGTAAATGATGCATCGTCAGTTAGAGGACTATGAAAAGTTGGTTCAAAATTGATTTAGGCCCGGTTTCAATAAACAAAAACGAATCGTTTTGCTTACCAAAATCAGCGCTGTAGTGACCTGCAGCACATGCTTAGCTGGGGCCATTTAGACCCACGATATCACACGCAAATTATTGCATTATTATTCTTTTAGTTTGTTGTGTTGGTTTTTCTTATGTTACTAAGTTGTTTCTTTTTTATTCTTATTGGTGTGTGTGAATCTGTGTCTAATAAATACCATTTTATCTTTTTTATCTTTTACCAATGGTAGGGTTTTTTATTGCCAAACTGGGCATATAGATCATTTCATAAGCTAATTTTACCTGTGATAGCTACTTCCATATGGGAGGGTCTGATATGCAAAGCTTTGAGGTAATTTTTAGTAAAGATATAAGAGTCTTAATTTTAATAAATCTTAACCGATACCGGTCGGTAAATTATTGAAACCGGGCCTTAGTAGATTTGTCCTAAACCTACCCAGAACCTAACAACTGACAAATGAAAGTAAATAAAAGAAAAAAGAATCCCTTCAACTGTGATTTTAAAATTAACTAAATTGACTAACATTTTAATCAAAATGTATCCTTAAAATAATACAATTATAATCTAAAATAGTGTACCTACCCAACCTACTTATAGTAATCTGTGCTAATGCATTCTGTACCTACCTACTGTGTGTGGCGACAAGCACAGCTACAAGTCTCGATCAAGTAAAATACAAATTGTGAGCGCGGTCATCCAATCTATACAATTCTACTTATATCTACACAATGATATTATAATAGAGATATGCTACCCTCATACTAAGCGGCGTTCAATTATTGTTGAATTAGGTGAATGCGATAGATAATACGGAACGTATGGTACAGAAAGAGATAGCTAAATGTAGCCGCTAAGCAAAATTACGACAATTGTCTGAATTTGTCTGCAACAATTAGCGTGTGTTAATGCGATATCTACCTCTTTTTATTATAATATCATTGTATCTACACATATTCCGTATCTATCGTCAACAAGTCCATCTATCGTATTGCTAAACAACGCCATCTATTTATAGTGTTATCATGTAATGCATGGATTTTACAGTAAGACGATATTAGCGCTCCCGTGTCTTTTTTTGGCAACTTATATCATACTCAAAAATAAGCGCCATCTAGGTTTAATACGAAATTTCGGCAAAGTTCCGAGACACGGTCAAATGTATCCCACCAAAAACATTTTTATGTAAAATGTTGCCAAGACATGGCTCGCACTGTCAAAAAGTTATCAGATTTCATGTAGAGCCAAGCTTATAACTCTACATGCACTTACTCTACAAGCCCTAACTTCACAAACTCTACACACCGTAGCCAAAATATGTGGCTTGGCCGTTTCGCTACCGTCACATGGGAGTAAGGTGAAAAATGTATTCACTGTTCATTACTTTTTTGTTATTCAATCGTTTTTGTAGTAGTGAAACGGCCAAGCCACATATTTTAACTACGGTGTGTAGAGTTTGTGAAGTTAGGGCTTGTAGAGTAAGTGCATGTAGAGTTATAAGCTTGGCTCTACATGAAATCTGATAACTTTTTGACAGTGCGAGCCATGTCTTGGCAACATTTTACATAAAAATGTTTTTGGTGGGATTTCACTTCTTTTTGTAAGTTGCTAAAGTTTTTTTAATTTCCAAGTTTTATAATTTTTTTGTTGTTTGTGTACTAATACAAGCTTACATACCAAATTTCAGCTTTCTAGGACTTCAGGAAGTACCCTATGAGTTTTGATGATTATCAGTGAGTCAGTGACGAAATCGGGGTTTTTTAGATATCAATAAAATCTAAAGTATAAGAGCTATGTTATTGAAACTTAATATGTTTAATAAGTTCACTATTGACATCATATCCTGAGTATTTTGTTTATCTGGTATAAACCAAACCCAAGTTATGAGGGTTCAAAAAATCGACGAAGCGCTTCGAGAAAAGGTAGGTAGTGCCCTTTCGCTTCGCTTGGCTGTCTTGGCGGGGGCACTCCCGTGCCCCCAGATGGGGCTTGTCACTCTAGACACTTTACTCTATGCTTATACTCAATGGTGTTGTATCTTTTATTGGCGACTTCGGAAAATTAATGTAATTGTGTGGAAAATGGCGTCTAATATCGCGAATATTGTGTTTCCGAGTCATTTTAACCCCAAAACTGATAAGCGGTGTGATTACAAAGATCAGCAGTGCAATTCAGTAGGCCTAGACAAAGTAACATTGCTTTTTATCTATTCTCTTTCTCCGATCGCTTACGATTCATCGTTAGCGTTAGTAGATTGGTAGACAATGTAACCCAATCGTGGCGAACGCTCATTCGTTTCGTTTATTCGCTAAATGTCTATGGTTAGCGTTGGCAAGTGTCAAATTGAAATGAACCCGTCGTGTTTTTGGCGGCATTGTACCTAAGTTTGAAAGATATATTTTGTGTTAAAAAGTAAGTTTTTAAGAAATTAATTCGTGCAGAATAATAAATGAGATAAAGAATACCTACATGCAGTAGTAGAAATCATAGTGCATCTTTGTTTTATTAACTTTCAGTCATGGAACCGAAGTTGCGAGCAAGTGCAGAGCAATTCGCAATTTTAATAGAATTCATGGAAAGGTTTGCATTTATAACACTTTCATTTTCACAAATATCATTATTATGTAGCCTACTACAGTATAATACCTAATTTACTTATTTTAGAAGGCTTTGTTGGTTGGGTCTTCGTCAAGTAATATATTACAATAATTTTATTCTTTGTCTTTATATTTTAGAAATGGGTCATAGCTAGACCCCAATCAGGGGCACAGGGTCGTATAAGGGCCGATAATTTATGGCGGGAGTTGGCTTTCAACAATTCTGTTGGTGGTGATGTGCAAAAACCAACTGAGAAATGGAAAAAGGTACCTACATAACTTATTTATACATCTTCTGTTTTTGTATCATTTTAAATCATTAATCTACCACTAACCATAATTATTTTTCTATACTAATTAAGGTTTGGGCTGACTGGAAAACTAAAACAAAGAAAAGGCCTTAATCATCCGAAAGGATGCAAGTCGCACTGGTGGAGGTCCAAGTTGTAAGCTAGTGCTTACAGCTTTGGAAGAGAGGGTTGTGTGATTAGGTTGGCCATTTTATATTTATTAAAACATACTTACTATAAATTAAGGTTATAGTTATTTGACAGGGGCACTTGTCCCAAATATCTTGTATGTATTTATTCTACCTATTTGTCTTTATTAATCAAGAACATTTTATAAGTATGATGTTGTCTCTTTTATAGTCAAGTTAATAATTCTGAAGATGTTAAAATATTTATTATAAATACTAGCTGTCCACTTTGGTTTTACCTGATTCCCAGGATATAAAGTAGCCTATGTAGCAAATTTCATGATTATCCATTGAATAGTTGAAACATGAAGGTATAACAAACAAACAAACTCACTTTCACATTTATAATATTAGTTAGGATTAGGATAGTAGGTATTATGATAAATAAATGGAAATTATTATGTTTTTCAGAGGCCAATTGAAGCTAGTCCATTAACAACAAATAATAGTGTACTGCATCAGGTGGAAATGGAAATTACTGACACCAACTATCAGCAACAGACTGGTAAATAACTTTCAAGTAATAAATACATTTGATATTAGGATGGACAGCATAATTCTTTAAAGTATCTGTACTTTAAAGAATTATGCTGTCCATTGACAACTCATCAACTTTAGAATTCTGATTCTCAAGTTGATGTCAAGTCAGCAATAGAAGCATTTCACTTAAATTATTATTTGTACATTGATTGAAATAAAGGCAATCCCAAAATGTGTTTTAAAATATTTTTTTTTGTTCAGCTTCACCACCATTGCTGCAGCCCAACACTGTGCAAGTAGAGCCAACACCGACAGCTCCAACAACACCCCCACCAGCTCCGAGAAGAATTACTACTTTCTCTAATTTAAACATTGTTGATTCTTATTAATATTATCATCTGTGATTTCTAGTGCCTGAGTAGTTAACTCAATGAATATAGGTACCTATTTACTTGTCAAATTTAATAATAGGTCTTTCATTAAAGTAAAAAGCAATTATGAAAAAAATATGTTTAAGTTATAATAAAATGGATGACCGTGTGTGAGGTTCGTCCCAGGATATTCATTTATATTTATGATTATTTTACTTCTTGTTGTGTTTATTTGTTACTATTTTCTCTAATTTCAACATTGTTGATTCTTATTAAGATTATCATCTATCCAGTACCTGAGTAGTATAGTTGTCATATTTTATAATAGGATTTTCATTAAAGTAAAAAGCAATTATGAAACAAACATGTTTTATTTATAATAAAATGTACATAATAATTTATAAACCTCTTCTACACAAATATTATATCGTTTGTTTATTAAGCTTTCAAGCCTAAACCACTTAACCAATCACTATGAAGGGCATGTGGATAGCCTATGGGCAGACTAGTACTTTATATACCTACTCAAACTCTATTCAGTTAAGGCACATGAACATTACAATTGATTCTACCACCAGTGGGACAGGGGACAGCTAGTTATCCTATAGTCTACTAATAAGACAACTTAACACAGCCCTGCCTTGAATTAGATCACTTTGGCTGCTGCCAGTGGTGATGTTCACTTGTGACACAGCCTCATCATCATTCTCATCTGCAGGTGTTTCTTGTGGAGGAAGTCTTGCTTTCAAAGCAATGTTGTGGAGAACGCAAGATGCTTGAATAATTTTGCTGACAACATGAGGATGATCATGAAGTATTCGGTCTCTATGCAAATATCTCCACCGTGATTTTAGCACACCAAAGCACCGCTCAATACAGTTCCTTGCTTGTACATGTTGCCTGGTGTAAATTTCCTCCAGGGTTCCTGGAGCAGCATTAAGCACAGGAGTCATCAACCATTCTCTCTGTGGGTATCCAGTCACCTGAAACAAGTACATTGCGTTTTATTTAGGTATTTTAACATGATATTATACAGCTATCATCAAAATATTATTATATTGGTATAAAAAACAAGTTATTATTACTAGTCCTATTGGTAATCAATAATATGTAAGTACTATATTTTTATGTATTTAACAACAGTAATAATGTTAGCATGCATGCATGAACATTATATATTTTTTTAATCTCACCTAGTATGCCGGACTTGTTCTCTGCTTTGATGGAGCTCATGCATATACGGCTCAATACCACTTGATGCCCATATAAATGAGTCATGTGTAGCACCACCAAACTTGGCATTCACATTAATAATGCGCAGGGTGCTATAACAAATCTGTGAAGAAATGAAAATATTTTAATGATAAAAAAAATCTTTATTGGAATATTCACAAATTTTTATTTCCATACTTCAATAAACTGTCTTATCATTTGTACATTTATATAATGATATCCCTTTCTATTAAAATGTATGTGCTCATTGTGACTCCGATTAACAATGGCTATATGGGTACAGTGAATGCACCCTATTATGCCGGGCAAATTAAATTTTCTTTGTAAACTGTAACAAATGTACACTGATTATTAATTTGAATCTGATTATTATTAATTTGAATCCTCATTTCTTTGCTTGTAAATTTTCTATGTTTAGAGGTAGGTATGGTAGATGCTTAGTGTGAATTACATGACAACTTACTCTTGTTTAATAAGGGACCTTTCTTGTGGTGTTTGTGGAAACACAATCCAACTATTTATAAACTCATCTTTGTTCATTGCATCCACAACCTGTCTAATTCACCGGCTAGTGGTCTGTTGCAGCAGATGCTGTGAGACGCCAACAATTCTTTGGTACGACCCCGTCGCTAAAAAGCTCAGAGTACAAAGCAGCTGAATTTTTTTACAAATACTAAATTAACTCCAATAATAAACAGCCATCACAACCTAACAAGAAACATAACCTAAGTATTATCAGAATCTTGTAACATACCTATAATTCATGAGAAATCTCTCTAGTAGGTACCTCGTAGAGAAGTTTGCGCGCGAAGGTCTATAACAAAGCTGCTAAAAGTTTTTTTATCCAGCCGAAAATGTTCGATGAAGAGCAAATCGGGCACATCTTTAACACTCACTAAGGAAAGCCGATTTTCGATCCTCTTCCGTCTCCGAAGCCAAATTTGCTCATGATGGGCAGCCCAGAGTAATCTCAGCGTATGCATGTTGCACAATTTGTTATAAAATACAAAAATATCACAGTACTTAATCCGAAATGTCAACACTATAAGCGTTATCTACAAGGTGTCTGCGTGCGCTAAGCTATCGTTCAAACGAATAGAATAGATAGCGTAATCTACTGTCAAACTTGCATCTCGACTACGAATTGTATGAGCATGGGGGCTAAAAAGGAAGGAAACGCCGAATCGGATTGAGTTCCCATTAGGAATTGAATTACAAATCGCAAAATGGTCACTTAGTAGCAGCGTTGCCAGATTTTTTTTCGGGCAAATCGGGATTTTGTTACCTCTTGAGTAAAAAAAGCGGGATTCTATCGCCGAAAGCGGGACATACCTACAAAATTTATTTTGTCAAGTTTTTTTTGGCCGGTTTTTGCCAAGTGCGAATCCTACTCGCATACCGAGGGTTCCATAGAAACTTGTATTTAAATAGTTAATTAATCACGGGAATCGAATCTCGAAGATTTTTCACCTTTTTTCGATTGTTCTAATATAATGGCATGTTTTTTTTGTGTTGTAACTACAAAACCCTTTCCGGATTTCTTCTTTTACTTGTGCTACTATCTTTTGATTGCGTTGACTTTAGAAGTTTGATTTTATGTCACAGTGACATTTAGCGCACTTTGGCGCGGTTCTCCACACCACTCTGCCACAGATTACTAAATAGTTACTACGTAACCAACCACAGCGGTGTTTAAGATGCATCACGAAAAAGCTGGTGCCATTTCTGTGCAGTGGTGTCTTTATTCCCACTTCCACGTCCAACGATGATTTCACCGTCGAGTAATCCTCGAAAAGCGGGACAGAGCCTGTCCCGTGCGGGACATTTAATTTTGGGCTAAAAATCGGGACGTCCCGCCAAAATCGGGACGTCTGGCAACGCTGCTTAGTAGGCAATTCAGAATATGATCTCAATACGATTCTAATTCTGCAATTCATTTTTTTGACAGTTTTCTATGGAGATTCGTAAAATGGCTCACTAAATAGGAATTGCTTTTGTGTCAAACAGTAGAATCATAAGAGGATACCGAGGAGCAACTTATTACAATTCAATTTAGAGATTTTGTTGAAAATCAATGAATAATGGAGGAATATCGAGGTTTTTCTAACACCCATAAACCATTTTATGGAATGTTAAAAGCTATTGACTACAAATAAAGTTCTTTTACCACTTTTGTGATAACCTAACATAGTACCATCGTAATTTTTACATGATTAATATTATACTATTTTTCCACCCAGAAACCCCTCTTTATCCCCATAGGGGTTGAATTTTGAAAAGACCTTAGTAGTTGCCTATGTTATAAGGAACCTGTGTGCAAAAGTTCAAGTATCTCTGTACTCTGCGGTTTGAGCTGTGCGTGCATCTGTCATGCAGTCAGTTTCTTATATTTTTGATTTTTTATAAAGATTACTTACATACCTACTTATAATCTATTTGAAATTAACTAATAATAACAAAAAGCTTTAAGATCTGCAGCTTAAATTTTGATAGAATAAGCTATAGGGTTTTGAGGAATTATATCCGCAGATCTACTTTCTATCAAAGGTATTACTAGAGTATATATACATATATATCTGTGATGGTATATATTGCCAAAGACTAGTCACAGTGACACAAAGAGATACACATAGGGGTTGCTTGTTTGTTTAGGGTAAATAAAAGACAAAAGTAAATAAATCAGCGTAACTTTTATTACAGTATTATTAACATTATAGTTTAGTGTAGGTAATGTCAAGGCATGATAGCAACGCCAACTCCCAAATTCTCTGTGGTCCTTCCCCATAATATTAGCAGCATATGATGATGACAGATGCCATAGTAATTATAATATAAATATTCAATTATCTTTATCTTCGGGTAATTTATAACCTGAAAGTAATATTATTTGTTGATTATATTATTGTTTACACATCACCAATAGCAGGTATCATCTACCTAACCTACCACTACCTATCTAACAAGGGGAAGTTAAGTTAATAATGATCTTAGTTATGCACTTCACATGCATTGCATGTTTCATATAAAAAAATCCTAGTTTCTGTTGAACATATTATTTGGGGCTTATAATTCAATAATTTATGGTATAAATAGAAATAATAGTTTCTTTTTTTGAGATTGGATTTATTCTTTTGTTGAGATTAGGTTGGGAATATGCTACATTGATGATATTTACGAACTCACTCTCATAACACTAGAAACTTCAACATGGAACTCTGGTGAAATATCCTCATAATGATTTATCATGTATAGAGGATATTTATGCAATTACTCCTTTGTCTTCGCAAATACTCGGCTTTTTTAAGTTAAAAAGTCTTCATAACGAACGAACGAAATGTTTCTTCTTGTTATTTGTCCTACACAGAAATTTTCTTCCCTGCACATTTCACGTGATTGTTTATTCATAATAATCCGTTATATTATATATAATGACGAATTTATCTTATTTAAGTACTTTTGATAAAATTCAAAAGAAATTAGTATTATTTACTACCTATACGTAGGTAAAATATATAACGACCGACCATAGACTAGCAAACTTATTATTACCAGTCGAAGATGAAAATATTTTTTTAATCATTTATAAATTCCCATTTTAGATACGTAATTTCAGTTATATAAACGTTTTATAGTTACAAATGTTTAAGATCATAATTTTAATACGTGAATTCTCTATTAGTTCTTTCTTACGACATAAAAATGATAATAGAAAAACTTACCGGTAAAGTACGGTCTTTTATTTTTGGTGTTGTAACATTAATATCAAATTGAATTGCATGAAATTAGTGACCATTTTACCAAAATTTATAGGAATTGCGTCAGATCTGCTGGGAATTCGGGAAATGAATTCCTTTCAGCAATATTGCGCAACTCTTCGATTTTAACCCCGCATATCTACTGATGGAATAGATAACTATCGTTTCGTTTGTCGAATGAAGCGTCGAAGAACATTGTCTACCAGTTTTCTATTCGTTGCTGTTGTATCACGTGACCTAGCGTTTCCTTATGTCAATCTCATACATTTTGTAGCGTTTCTATTCGCGCAGACGCAACGACAATGTACTTTGTCTAGGCCTACTGTTGTTTTTTAGACAGCTGACGACGACGACGCATGACGTCATTCCGTCGACGCGGTCTATTCTCTATACATTCGTAGTGCGGTGCTACATTTTTCAATTGGTCAATTAATCAATGTTTAATTTTAGGAACCTCCTATTAAGGTCGTATTATGTATCCATTATAAAAAACCTAGATAGTTTTTTGTGTAAAGTACTTTAAATGATATTTAAAGTAAGTATGTTTTATTATAAATTACCTATTTATTATAAATCCAAGACTGTTCTTTGTCGAAATCAATGGGGAACAAAGGCCATATTCAGCAGAGGACATCTCTTGACAGAATATGATGATGATACTAATTTTATAGTGGTTATAGAGTTGGTATACATATTTCAGATGTCTGCAGCTCGGATAAGTCATATTATGCTACTTGAAACTTTTATTTGTTAATAAACAATAATATGTAACTTGTAATTAACTTTTTTCATTGTAATACTTGCACTCTTGCCTGCATAGCTCCTTCTTTGCAATAGCACGGGATAAATAATGGCACAAGATAAATAATATCACAAGTAATAATAGGTATATTGCAAGGCTGGGGTTGCGTGGGTAAGAGTATGAGTACAAAGATAAACCTAGTTTAACTAAATGAATTCAAAAATATGAACTTGTCAATATTACTAGTTTAATCCTCTGTGGTATTGCTTTATTCGTATATACATGATAAGCCAACCTTTCTGTCTGTGTATTACCTACTAATATATATAATTAACAAAACAATAGTTGACACTCAAAGTCTACAATTTTAAGTTAAGATAATACTTTGTAAAAATGTTATTTAATGACTGTATGTTGTCAAAATAAAATAAATAAATAAATAAATTATGGCCATCCTTAAATCAGCCAATGATGAAGATATCTTGGAAAAACGTCTTCAAGCTCAACAGTTGAGACTTTTGGCGAGTAATTCTTTTTACTATTCTCGTTGAAATAAACATTGATTAAATTGTGCCCAGCACTATAAAAGTCAAATGCATTTTTATTTACTGGAAATGCTAAAATTCTTACAAATTATATATAGAAGTCTTTGATATCTGGCTTATTTTTATTATTCCTTATAAAAAAATACCTTGTCAAATTATTAGTATGTACCTACATACGAGTATGTTATTAAACATAATTTGTGAAAAAAAGTTAATTATATAAATATTTTCAAAATATGGTCCAATATATCTATATATATGTCTATATATATATGGGATAATATATCTAGTTTCATTTTGTGAAGTTTATGTCCTAAATATTAAGATAAAGTTAAACTACCCAATAGCCTTCATATTAAACCTTTAAAATTGGTATATTCGGTACATTAAGTTTTACTAAAATATGAAATAAAATTTGCCATTATCTAGTTTGCATATCATAAGATTGCTTGGCTTGGGATTACGGCTCAGATAATTAAAATAAATGAAATCCACCCGCAGAGCGCAGTTGATGTTTACAATACACCTTCCAGTCCATTTTAATTCTTTTGACCAATTCAAGTATTCAATTGTTTCGACATGCAATAGTCCGGGAGGTACTGATGCATTTTAGCTAGTATTAATACGCCGACCGATGGCCATCTTTTTCAATAGATCTTGAATGACTAATAAGTGAACCACCCATCAGCGATGCACTCGCAGTGGGTTTAGGATTGGAAGGTTACGGAAGGAGTAAACTTTTTTTACAAATTCATGCAAGCAGCTGACGCGTGTTCCCCCCTCCACCATGCAGCAGACAATTTTTTTCAGCTCAGTATGATGTCAAATACTTATGAAACAAGTTTGAGCCGGCGTACTATGTCTTTTGTTTTACTGGGAGTGGCTGATGACGGATGTAGTAGACTTGAGCACTTACTTGAGCAGACGGTCGGTTCACTTATTAGTCATATAAGATCAACTATACATTTCAACGTCAGCCGGCTTACAATGACTTTTGTATTTGCAACGCTACCTCCCGGACTAACCGTCACAACGGAATACGTCATGAGTTGTCGTCGGTTGCTGTCAAAAACGTTTCAGAATACCAAAGCAGTTATTATGTGCTCTGGATGCTGCGGGTTACGGCGAGCTACGGGATAGTAACCTAGACAAAGCTCGTTCTTTGTTCCTGTCTCAGTGTGGCAAAGACACTTATGCCTTAATTGCATCACTTGTGGTACCAAATCGACCCACTTTGACTAATGATATATCCAGACGGAGCTACGAAGCTGTTTACGCGTCGATAAAAATAGCCCCTAACTGTTAGGGGCTAAATCATTTTCCCGTCCTCAGTATCAGTTGAGACGTCACTGGGACACAACCAAAATCACCAAAATTGTATTGTTTCAAAATGTCGTTTTGTGTGATAAAAGTGTGTAAAAACTACATGGGCCGATCTAGACCAACGAAAAAACGCACCTATCATCGGTAAGTAACAATATTTCCTATTAGTTCCTCCAATATAAGCCATTGAAATGTTTCGAAAATAAGTAATTTTGAGTAAGCGCCCTTTTTTATGTGTTGCCTGTCCTGCCAGTTTATGAACTCAAAACTCCCATCAACTCCCATGGTAATTTATATCAGTCAATAGTTAAATACGAGTATGTAGATACTGATATATCATAAGCGACGGTGGACAAGTCGAATTTTTAGGGTTTTTTTTAATGCTAATGACGATTATGTCATATAAGATAGTAGTCGCTTCAGTAATGCAAAAATAACGAATATCATTTTGAATTTCAAGATGGTGGACCAATTTTTTTTTTTAAGTTGACGTGTTTGTCGTTTTCGGTTTTTCCATCATAGTCAGTGATTTATATAACCATGGATGCGGTCACCGGAACATTTTGCAAAATACTTCTTCCTACAAGCTCAGAGTTTATAAATACTACGTACAACAGAGAGACAGCGCCTATACTTCAAAAGTTACCATCATAACTCGCGCAAGTACAGCGCCGGTGGCGAGATTGGGGTACTAATTCCTATTCTGGGTTTCTAAGTGACTACAGCCATGGATGTAATATACAAACAGGATTGAGCTCTTGGGCCAAAAACGCGAGCAGAGAGAGATAACGCATACCGAGGCTGTTTATCCCATTCTAATAGGGTGACCAAACATTTTTATAACAAACAGGAAAGTTGGATTTGAGAGATAATTTGTGTCCGGTTGACACTTCTTCTGCCTAGTCGTGCACTCTCGGCAGAGTGGTCGTGGTCATGGTTAGTCCCTTTCGCGCACAACCGCTGCATTGCAAAGTTCCTCCAATTTTGTCTGTTTGTGGCGTTTTGACACTAGGTGATTTCAAATTATTGTTTGTATTACAAAAATATTAACATTATGTTACTTAAAATAGTGAAATAATTATTTATGGAAAAAAGAAGAGATAAAACCATAAAGAAAAACTATAGATATCGAGATACCGTTTCGCGAAAACCCATTATTTGAAACTGAACATTGTTATGTTCTATGTGGGTGTTGAATCGTGTACGCACGGTTAATCAAGATATAAATTTCCAATATTAGCTGACCTCTCATTGTACGGAAATCCTATACAATGCGAGATCAGTTTATACTGGAAATGTATAGCTTGATGTGTAGCCGTGTATACCCATGTTTTTGAGAAAAGTTATTATAAATTTTTGAGTTACGTTTTGTGTCGAATCATCAAATATTACGTATGAATAGGCAAGGGTGCATGCAGAATTTCGTTCCGGGACCATGGCTTTCCCCCTTGCTCTTTTTTCAGTTTGCTCTACAGAGCTGTTATTTGGGAATTAAAATAAAGCAAAGGGAAATAAAACTCAATGTGCTTGACAAAGTAGGTATTTATTAAAATTAAACACGGCTAAACAAAATCGTTTTATTTAGTTTCTGCCTTAGGCCAACTCACTGCCTAAGTTACTAGTCTGAATGCATTACATTTCGCGTGGTGAATAGGTACGAATTATTAGCCAATGCTTTTACTAGTTGCAGTTCGTGCGGTTCTTCATCTGTTATGCATTGGAAAGGATGCGGTGGATTAATAAGATGTTTCAATCTTGTGGAAAACATTCGTTTTAATCGCATCAAAATTGCATTTTTGCTTCATTTCTTCTTTCAATGGAAAGCTGTAACAAACATAAAAACAATGCTATTTCAATTATGCGATACATAGGTACAAATAATTTGTACAATAGGTACACATTACAACACACACTAAACATTATACGAATTATATTTAGTTTTAAACAGAATTACACTAACTTTAGTGTCTTCCGTCTACAATTTTATTTAATAAACCATGGTCAACCTACTTATGACTCCCCATTGTTAGTAAATAAAATCATCGTTATTCCTTACTTGTGAAATGAAATCCCACAACCAGCATATGATTCACTTTTACATGTCTTGATAAAAAAAAATTTCACCATTTTCACGATAAACAGTATAAAAAACCGTAGCTAAAACTTAAAATGCGTTATGCGTTTCCACAAAACAACAGAAAAAGTCGCCATGTCGCCATGACACCATTGATGTCAGATTTCAGTGCTACCAGAATAATATTATGATAGCTACCAAACAGTCATATTATTTCGATTATTTTACTTAAATACAATAATTACTTATTATGTACAGATGTAAACCTACAAAATAAAATGATTTAAAACTAGTTTAATAGCAATAAAAATATTTATACGAAATATTTTTTCTTGTTGTGGTGAAATATTTTCTACCATCTTTAACATTTTTATCTTTTGGCAATTGAGGAAAAGGGACAAACAGCCTCGGTTCGGGCTATCTCTCTCGGCTCGTTTTGCCTCGGCTAAGATAACTAACAAAAGTAAACCCTAATGTGCATGACTTATGGTTTATTTTTGTATGATAAAATTTTTGGAGAGTTCAGTCCTGTTTGTATATTACGTCCATGACTACAGCAATGTTTGTTTTTCTGTAAATGACAACAGATGACACTGTTGAAAGAATTTAATTTTAAAGAATAATGGGCACATTTGTTTTTTTTTTGTTTTTGTGTAATGGAGGTAGAGCGTAGCATTTACTCGCACAAAGGCTTTTTCCCAAACTACTCCATACTTTTGATTAAAAGATAAGAATTCCATACATTAAGTCCTAAACTAATCCAAAGAATTATTATTATGTTATTCAATTCTAAAAATACTGATTTTAAGTTGCATCTTACTCCACGGGTAATTGAGACAATTCCTAAAATACTCTATAATATTAATAATATTGTTCATCAACAATTCGCAAACTCCTCCATCGAAATTATCGAATTATTACTAAATATTAAGTTGCATTATACCACATAAGATGTTATGAAGAAGTCCCAGTATTTATAAGCATAATAACAAAATCATGCTTATTGAACTTTCCTTTATATTGTACTAGCTTCCGCCCCGTGGTTTCACCCACCTTCCCGTAGGATATATTATTTTCCCGGGATAAAAAGTATTCTATGTATATGTTAATCCAGAATACGTTCTATCTGTATACCAAATTTCATCCAAATCCGTTCAGATGAATGAATCTAAGCTTGTTTTAAAAAGAGTAATTACAGTTTTTATTTCCGGCTCTTCTCAGCAAATGCAACCTTCCGAACCGGTAGTATTAGAGTCAGACTTGCCATAATTGCCTGTGAAGGTCTATTTGAATAAATGATTTTGAATTTTGAATTTTGAATTTTGAGATGTTGACGCATGATTGAGGGACAAACATCCAAACCCACAAAATTCCGCGTTTATAATATTTGTGAGATGAGATTAGAGTGACTAGATTTACTCGCTTTTCCCGAACTCGGTCTCTTATCTCTAGTCACTCTAAAATACATTTTATTCAAATATAATACTAGGATAACATAAGCTTGAAAGAGTTCTCTCTAATACCTCCAACAAAATTGGTAAAAAATCCTGGTCCCATTTTTTCCCAAGTTTAAAATATATATACAGGATATCCGGACGGGCATCGAGCGCTATTCGTGACATCTACACTAATAGTGTTAGTGTAGAGGATTTTGATAATTTTGCTAGCAGTGGAAAAAATAGGCGACCAAACGACTGACACACACTCATTTCTTTCTGATATATTACAATAGTTTTTATAAACAAAAACTTTTTTTTTTTAGTTTTCAACAGTTAGTGTAAATGTTAATAGAGATAATCTAAAATACAAATCTTTTTTGTTATTTTATTTGTAATGAATAAACTCAAAAACTAATGGAACGATTTAAAAAAACTTTCACCAGTCGAATCATATTGTTATTTATCACTGAGTGACATAGGCTATATATTTTTTTAAATTGGGAAGCCTGCGAAATTTCCAAAAGACCTTGCTTGAAACTGCAGAATGAAAATATAGTCATTTATATTTGCACACGAATTTCCGATCACTCTGGTGAGAATATTCCATTTTGTTCGTATGCCTACTTGAGGGCGCCGGGGTATTGCTTGCACCCGGGCACTATATAGGCTAGAGCCGGCCCTGATTAGGGAACGATTAAAAATAGTTCAAGATAGCAATTTTTAAATCTACTATAAGTTTTAAAAATCACTTTAATACCGAGCGGGCGAAGCGTCTCCGTTTCAGCTTGGACAAAAATGCTTTCGTATGTATGTCAGGTCGCATTTCTCAACCGATTCTCCAGAAATTTTGTGAGCAGGTTCAGTGACTAACGGATGGCTTTAATCATTTTGTCCATATAAAAGACTTATTAATTAAGTTGTTCTTATTTGATATTTTGTTGAATAAATGAAACCACGATAACTTTTTCATCACTAGATACAGACTTAACCCCATAAAAACAAATGAAATACAATTGGGATGAAACTGCCCATTGTACTTTAAAAAAAAACGTAGTAGATTTCAAAATATTTAGACTATATTTATTTACCATGGAGGAAAGAAAGAAGCGGAGGTGCCGCAAGGCAAAATCTCTTTAGAAAGAAGCGTCGCCAAAATGCGGGTGAGAGGGGGACGAGGTAGGGCGATGGCTCCTCCCCATGATGGAAAACCTGCCCATTATTTGTAAATCCATCTAACGGTTAATGGAATTATTACAGTGTAACTGAACTAGCTATTTGTCATGTTAGTTCGTCTACCCGCCACTATGGCGTAACATAGCATGAAACTTTGTTCCAGAATATACTATGTGCGTTAGTATGGCGGGACCACATTATTTATTATTACCCAACTGCGGGCGAAAGCCTAAAGGTGGGTAATGGCCCTGATTCTGTTGTTCACAATTAAACTAATTTTAATATCACTATGTGTCTTTCTAACAAAGAACATAAGAAATTTAGTACTGTCAAATTAGTCCAATGCTTGTTTTAAATATAATTTTAGTCGCCATCTATCGCGGTTACGCCTAAATACACGCAAAATACGACGGCAAAGATTAATTTGACAACTTAAAATATGTTCTATCCTTTTTCAATCATGTTCGTAAGAAAGAGATGAGATGTGACTAAAATTAGTTTAGTGCGATTTACAACAGAATAGGCACCAATGTGTTCCTTGTATGGAGTATCGGGTCTATAGGGTAGGTAGGTAGGTAGGGTAATTAGGTAGGTAGACAGTAAATCAAAAAGATGATAAAACCAAAATGGCAAAAAACGGAACCCTTATAGATTCATGTCTGTCCGTCCGTATGTCACAGTCACTTTTTTCCGAATCTTTAAGAACTATACCTATACTGTTGAAAGGGTAAGTAGATGTATTCTGTGAACCGCATTAAGATTTTCATACAAAAATAGAAAAAAAAACAATAAATTTTAGGGGTTCCCCATACTTAGAACTGAAACACAAAAATTTTTTTTTCATCAAACCCATACGTGTGATGTATCTATTGATAGGTCTTCAAAAATGATATTGAGGTTCCTAATATATTTTTTTTCTAAACTGAATAGTTTGTGCGAGAGACTCTTCCAAAGTGGTAAAATGTGTGTACCCCCCCCCCCTGTAACTTCTAAAATAAGAGAATGAATATATGATGTAAACATTACCATGCAAACTTCCATCGAAAATTGGTTTGAATGAGATCTAGTAAGTAGTTTCTTTTTAATACGTCATAAATCGTAAACCGCAATTTACCTTTCATTCAATATTTTTGACGTTTTTTTTTCCTTAGCAAAATTGTATATTACACGGAACCCTCCGTGTGCGAGTCCGACTCGCCCTTGGCCGGTTTTTTTTGTTTTATAGAAATCATTTTCATCGAAATTAAGTGAACATATTTTTGAATACTTTGTTGGTGTCCAGTTCGGTTTCTTTATTATACGTATCCATGCATTTCTAATATCTGTATTAACAGGGAATCTAAAATGATGACAAAATATAAGTTACCATTAAGAAAAAAATTACACGAAGATAATAAATTCGATAAAATAGTGTCTTGCTGGTATGGTGCACACATTTTTATTTAATCATTTAGTACTACTACTTACCGACAGATGGTGCATTTTTATTATTTTAAATTCTTCTTGTTCTATGTATCAAGGTATGTAATTTGTCTATAAAATAAATTATAGGAAGCAAAATAAACTTAAGCAAGCTATTTGAGGCGAAATTGGTCACAATAATGTGCACTGATAATGATAAAAAGACGATATTGGTGCCGATTCTGTTGTAAATCGCACTAAACTAATTTTAGTCACATCTCATCTCTTTCTTACGAACGAATTGAAAAAGGACAGAACATATTTTAAGTTGTCAAATTAATCTTTGCCGTCTTATTTTGCGTGTATTTAGGCGTAACCGCGATAGATGGCGACTAAAATTATATTGAAAACAAGCATTGGACTAATTTGACAGGACTAAATTTCTTACATCCTTTTCTTATGTTCTCTGTTAGAAAGAGACATATTGACATTAAAATTAGTTTAGTTGTGAACAACAGAATCAGGGCCATTGATAAGAAGTGGTTAGAATGCATATATTCGACAACAGATGTCTCTAGCTGCAATTTGGCGAAAAACGAGAAAACGTGATTTAAAATGAAAATAAAAATTTTAGGGACTTATACGTAATATGTTATGCCATCAATATGTTTCAGTTTTGATCCTGAACAATTTTTGCATCCAACAACAGCGCACTTCATTATTAAAGCAAAATAACATCGCACCCGAACGGGATGCCGATTCTTTCGAAACTAAGGTTTTTGGTCCCGCCCACTGTGACGTCATGACCTAATTGATGGCGCGTGACCTAATTACCTTGCGGCATCTCCGCTTCTTTCTTTCCTCCATGTTATTTACCGTTGAAGTCTCTGCTTATTAGATTTATTTTATTATTATTTGATTGTTTTGATTTTAGACGATGAAATGTATGGAGGTGCAAGGTGGATGACACCTCCATTGAAAAGGGAAGATCTTCCGCCAGGCTGGGACATCGTGCCTGGGGGCCGCGGTCCAACTGTACTTGTCGGACAGTTGTATATATGCAGATCGCCGAGAAATCTTTGCAAGCGCGATGCAGGATGTAGTGGGCTTGTATGCGCGATGTATGCACGATGCAGGATAATGTGTCGGCACGCCATCTATCTATCGGCGTGTGAACTTCGTTATGCAGTGGTTCGCTACATCACTCCCTTCCTAGACCAGAGGTCGATCTATAGTTGCGTCATTGCGTTAAGCTTGCAAGTGCCAGTGCTGCTCGGAAGTCTGCGGTGAGTCGAGACTGAGCGGGGTTGCTGCGACGGGTTGAGCCATGGGAGTCCACGTGGTGCAGAGACTGCCACGCCGGAGAGGGTGAGCCAGCCGAAGAGAGCCGGACGTGTGCTGCGGTGGACTGTGCGGGCGATGAGTGCTGTCGCTGTGATGAGCCTTGCAGGACCAGGAAGCACGGTGAATCGGCTGCGTTGGAACTGGTTAAGGCGAAGCTGGCTTGCTGTGTTACTGCTTGCCGGTGGGGAGTGATGAGCTTGGAAGTTGCTCTGAAGGATGCCACTGCATGTTCAGTGATTGGAAGGGTAGGAAATTATTCCCATTCCATCACGTCGGGGTCACCAATATGGAGGTGCAAGGTGGATGACACCTCCATTGAAAAGGGAAGATCTTCCGCCAGGCTGGGACATCGTGCCTGGGGGCCGCGGTCCAACTGTACTTGTCGGACAGTTGTATATATGCAGATCGCCGAGAAATCTTTGCAAGCGCGATGCAGGATGTAGTGGGCTTGTATGCGCGATGTATGCACGATGCAGGATAATGTGTCGGCACGCCATGTATCTATCGGCGTGTGAACTTCGTTATGTAGTGGTTCGCTACAAATGAAATAAAAATAATCGACGCTTAGGCCATCTATGTAAGGTCGAAAGATTTAAATAAAAGGACATAAATTGCAAATATTAAAAATACGAGGTTTAAACATTAATTTAATTAAATTATGTAAATAATTATCTTCAAATTCTATTTCCTTGCAATAAAGCTCAATAAAAAGTAATTTAATAGCGTTTTGACTAAGAATTAATTTTCAATCAATCCATACGATGTTTGTAGCGACATCTTTACGTGTGAATTCTACACTAATTATAAATTGTATTTGATTGACCAGACATGCTACAAGCTCAGAGTATATAAATACTACGTACAACAGAGAGACAGCGCCCATACTTCAAAAGTTACCACCATAACTCGCGCAAGTACAGCGCCGGTGGCGAGATTGGGGTACTAATTCCTATTCTGGGTTTCTAAGTGACTACAGCAATGTTTGTTTTTCAGTAAATGACAACAGATGACACTGTTGAAAGAATTTAATTTTAAAGAATAATGGGCACATTTGTATTTTTTTTGTTTTTGTGTAAGAGAGGTAGAGCGTAGCATTTACTATATACTTTTGTTCAAAAAAGATAAGAATTCCATACATTAAGTCCTAAACTAGTCCAAAGAATTATTATTATGTTATTCAATTCTAAAAATACTGATTTTAAGTTGCATCTTACCCCACGGTTAATTGAGACAATTCCCAAATACTCTAGCTATTGTTCATCAACAATGAAGAATGTTCACTAATTCTGAATGTTAGCTCATCGTATTTTCTGTAGAAAATAAAAAATATATGTGAAAGAATTATTTCAATACGACAATAACATTCCGAGATATAGATTTTTTAAATGAGCGCGCGACGCGGGATTCAACCGCTCGGTACTCGATGCGTGTGACGTCGAACATCGAACAATCGAAAATCGAACCCTAGTAGGGCAAAAAGGGGTAATAATGTTTTAAGGGGAGGATATAACTATGTCTCTATTAACTAAAAAATTGGAATACCAATGTATTCCTTTTGTAGTCGAAGATAGGATTATAGAAATTCCATCCCTACCAGATCCAGTGGGTAAAGCAGAGGGCGCAGGTAAAACGGCGGGGCGGAGTGTTAGTTTAGAGATACTATCAAAGCTAGTTTTGAAGATCGTCAGTATAGTGAGAGTCTGCTATCTATACATTATTTAAATTTCTAAAACATCACGAAATTATGAATGACCCTAAACAAATAAAAATTAAAATTATGGAATCAAGGAACTAACACTGAAAGCACCAAGTGAGATGCTCTATTCTATAGTTAAGGAGGCATTAATTATTTATTATGAAGTTTTTGAAAATTCTAAATGTAAATTAAATATTAAAAACCTTATTATAAATAATATTAAAAAAATATACAAATAGAAACGTGTAAAGAAAGAGCATCTACTTTATGTTTTAGAAATTAAAAATAAAAATATTGTTAAAATTTACGATTATCGTAAGAATTCCAAAAGAAATATGGAACAGTCTCTCCAAAAAATAAAAATATTAAAAAATAAATAATTGATTGTACATGTAGCGAGTAGGTCTGATATCGTTCAGCAAGTCCAATAAAAGTTGTTTCTTCCATTGGACCCACTGAAAAATAATCCTCGTCATCCAAAATAAATTTATCCGCTTTCTTTTCAGTTTCTTTTATTTATATCCATTCAACAAATGACTACGGAAAACAGACCTAATGCATTGCGTTACGGCTATAGAAGAAATTAAATAAAAGGCATTGGCGTGAAATCTTTAGAATAAGTGCAAATTGAGTTGGTGACCGTAATTTATTTTACAATAGTGAACATGTCATCATATAGTGAGAAGGAACATAATGTACAGATGGAAGAGAAAGAGAAAAAAAAATTGTATTGGTTGATTTTATTTTCTCGCAATCGTAGTGAAAAATAGAATGTTACACACGGCGCTAAAATCCCATTATAACTCTGTTTCTATTTACTCCTCTCTAAAGCTCGGAAGTAGAACTACCTCGTGTATGATGGGTAATTTTAGCTCCTTAAATAACAATCTACTATTCTATCACATCTTGATTGATTCTGTATGCCATGATAAACCTAATTTTCGTAATAAATTAATATGCCATCTCGAAATCTCCACCTGTTATAGGCATAATTATTAATTAGAATTGAGCCTTGAATTAACTGCCAAGGGAAGCACGTGCAGACAGGCTACTTCAGTACATCCTTGTCGTCAATGTAGTTGCTGAGTAAGCTCCCTAACTAGCAAACAGTCGAATAATGAATGAGTTATTCGGCTACAGATCGAATAAATGTTGAGTAGTTGCTACGTAGTACCCACAATGTAGTGTAAAAGCTTTTATTACGACTTTTTAGCATTTTTTGCTTTAAGTGCTTTAACCGTGTTGTGTAAACGTTTACTCGATATTCTTATAGTGCATTTATTCAATAGTCGTATAGTAGCTACCATTTCTCGTTTATACCAGACATGAGTGCAGTAAAAGAGTTGTCGATTCCCAAGTTTCATGTTTAAGAAGCTACTATATAGCTGCTACTCGACATTACTATATTAGAGCAAATTCGCCGAGTAAAAGCTGTCTATTTACTGAAAAGTATCTTAATATCTGTTTTGTAATCTAAGCTATTTTGTTGAATAAATTAAACCACTTTAACTTTTTCCTTGCACGCGATACATACTTAAGTATGCCCATACTAACAAATGTAATACTCATGGAGACCTTTCATATGACATAGATTTCATTTGATATGATAAGGTTTACAACACAAAGTACGACACCGCCCATTATCCTTTACAAAATTGCCTAAATTGACGCGCGATGCTTAGGCCATCTATGTAAGGTCGTAAGATTTAAGTAAAATTACATAAATTGCAAATATTTAAGATACGAGTTTTACATATGAATTTAATAAATTATTAAACCTCAAATTATATTCCCTTGCAACAAAGCTTCATCAAAAGTGATTTAGTAGCGTTTTGACTAAGAATGAATTCTTAATCAGTCCAAACGATGTTTGTAGCGACATCTATACGTGTAAATTCTACACTAATTATAAAATGTATGTGATTGACCAGACATGCTACAAGTAAACAGTACAGCCATCTGTTTAAAATCAATTGAACTACGTAGTGCCGCATTGCATAGGCGTACGATGTAACCTTGTATGTGCGTACCATGCAATTTTTTTTTACTACATTTTTATTTAATTCGGACATTACTAAATTAAAAAATAAGGTTATTCGACACGCGTGTATGTAATATTATTGGAATTGCAAAATATTCACAATTTAAAATAGTGTCCGCCATATTGAACTATTTAGTTATTGGTCCGATTGCTCTCAAAATTGATATTTGAGAGGCCTATGGAACATATACCATGAATCTTTTCTCGAAATTCAAAAAAGTGGCCGCCATATTGAACTATTTAGTTATTGGTCCGATTGCTCTGAAAATTGATATTTGGGAGACTCTTGGACCATATAACATGAATCTTTGGTCAAAATTGAAAAAAAAGTGTCCGCCATTTTGAACTATTTAGTTATTGGTCCGATTGCTCTCAAAATTGATATTTGAGAGGCCTTTGGAACATAAACAATGAAACTTTTCTCGTAATTCAAAAAAGTGGCCGCCATATTGAACTATTTTGTTATTGGTCCGATTGCTCTCAAAATTGAGACCCTTGGACCATATAACTTGAATCGGATAAATTTACGGAAATCCATTGAATTATTACGCTTAGAAGCGAAGTATCGAACAAAAATCCTCGCGACTCGTAGGCCACTTGATAACCAATGTGTGCGTGAGTGCCATATAATTACACTCGCTGACACGCACACAAGCGCACGAGTAATGTTGCAAGCTAAATGAAACTTTTCGGTAAAATTAACCTTCCGATACTAGTGAATGAAATTGGAAGTAAGTATTCATAAAATTAATTAAATAGTTTAAAATGTTCTGCGTCTTAGATAATTTATCATAGACACAGATTATTTATTTATTACTAGTTTAATGGTTATGTTTCATAGTACTTATGTCGGGTATTTTAACATAGTAAACCAAGACAATGTGCAAAGCAGTGGCGTGCATTCCATATAGGCAAATAAGCAATGCTTACCTCATAAGATTCAATAATATAATATATTGATTCAATTAAACTACATAATCATTTTAAATAAAAATTCTAACCTAACATCTTAATATATAAAATGATAAACTGATTGTTGATATATCAGCGCACAGCCCAAACCGCTGGACCTAGAGATTTGAAAATTTGCACAAAGGTACCTTATACAGTGGAGGCATCCACTAAGGAAGGATTTTTGGAAATTCCACCCCTAAGATGGTAAAATAGGGGATGACAGTTTGTATGCAAGTCCGTCAGTTTTGAAGTTAGGATCTTCAAATTTTGTGTTTAGGCTGACGATTGAAAATTAATGTGTAGTTATCTCAGCGTTTGTGATAATTCCACCACCGAAGGGAGGAAAAGGGGGATGAAGTTGGGTATGCAAGTCCTTCAATTTCAGAGTAAACTTCACTAAATGTATTATTAAATCCTGTACGTTACTCGAAGCCTACACATTAAATGAGAGAGGCAAATCTATTTTCCCTAAATGTATCGTGTATTGACTTCCGGTCTTCCATTTTATATGACCCCTCCACCGTTTGGCAGAATGCTAACTTCCGGTAAGAGTAGCGTGAAGGCAGCATTTCCATATTTGGTCATTGGCGTTTATTTTCCCAACCCGAAAGGTCGTCCTTTAAATCATCCCATAACAGTGAAGCATCCAAGCAGGTTGCTAGATAAACGGCCATTTTGTATCGTGAGTTCTTCATAAAAAAATTTACTTTGTTTCAATTTCAATTTATAGATCTATGGATCTGAAAAATATTAATGTAATATTTAACGGTTTACCGTTCGTTAATTTTTTAATAATCATATACGTAAACTATTACGTGAAATGAAAGTGATTAATATCTACCCCTCATTTCATTGTTAATTTACTTAATTTATCTAATGGATTATACCATTTTGAATTGAATATTGCTGACTAAAGTTATAAAGTTTCATACCTACCTACCTATATTATCAGGAGAATTTCGTAGGGTTTTCACGGATTTTAACTGTGTGTTGAATTTGTTATTTATATTTTATATTACTTCCAGATTAGTGTCTTCCAAAAATGAGTTCATTACAGCCTGATAAGGTCATACGTAATGAAGACAAAGCAAATTCGAGTTCTTCGGATAGTACAAGTAGTTCATCGTCTGAATCGAGTGTGAAGTCTTCACCAAAACGAAGGCAAAGTCGTCGTAAAAAGGCTAAGCGGCGTCGAGAAAAGGATAACCTATTGAAGAAACTTTCATTAGAGGTTAGTCAATTACGGAATTATGTTCAGAATGCAAATTCACATAGCACACCAAACTACCCTACATTAAATGAAGAAATTTACGATTGTGTTGATCCTAATGTAAGTGGGGATCTTTATGCTCCATCTGAGCCAGTGCCTGATGTAGACGTTATGCAACCCATTTTTAATATAGATATGTGTACTAGTATTAAAGAACCTACTATTCCAAAAGCTCCCGATGACTATTTGACTACTCTCAAAAGCTTACAGCATTTTGGGGCAGTATCATGGAGTGAAGTCCGATATGCAGATGTACAAAAAACGTATGTTCATTCACCTGGTTTCATAGAACTAGAAGTGAATGATGAGGTTAAGGAGTATGAAAGCAATTCTAAGCAGCTTCCGCTTACCGAGCGATCTTATGCTGCCTTATCCTTTGCTTTATTAAAACAAAAAGAAGTTTTAGAAAAGGAACTGCGTGGTTTTTTGCAATGGGCACATAGTGCGAATCAGTTTACTTATAAGGATATAGAAGCTAAAATAGAAAATATATTTGTAAAAGGTGACTTTCATAAAGTTTCAGTTGATGCATTACAGTTGATCTGCGGCCACAGAGCCGATACTATTGAGCAACGAAGGGAATTCTTTTTAAGGTTTGTAAAGGACCCTTTGGTGAAAACAACTTTACGGAAAATACCTCCTTCCAGCAATAACTTATTCGAAGCTCAATAGTTCACAACGGCCTTAGAAAAAGCAGGAGGAGTACGAAAATCTTTTTGGCCCGTTAAAAGAAGCACACACACACTTGGTGCGCAATCAAGTGAAAGTACAGCTTCAAAAATCCGTCCCGCGCAGGGATGTTATGCACAATCAATGCCTGCGCAAGGCTATTACTATAACCAACGAAACCGGGCACCTGCGCAAGGTGCCACCTATCATACCCACACTCACTTACCCGCGCAGGGTAATAATTATCACTGCAATCATGCGCACGGACCAAACAATAGTGGAGTTCACAGAAAATATACACGTGCTTACGATAAACCGCCCTTTCATGCTAAAGGAAATTATAAATACAATAACACAACGAAGAGTGGTTCAAAACGAGCGCCATCACCGGCTTACAGAGACAAATCTGGAAATAAACGTAAAAAATATTGACTCGAGGCCGTTCCAGGCAGGGCAACTTCAAGAGTTTGTAGCGGAATGGAGGGACTTAGGGGCCTCCTCTTATATAATGAAATTGATTCAAGGGTATCGAATACCTTTCATGAAAAAACCACCCCTAGTATTACCATGCCGCAACAATTTCTTGCAGACGCCATCATCTCCGGATATGACACTAATAATTCAGACTCTGAAAAAACAAGGGGTGCTACAGGCTGCAACCTCAGGCCCGAGTTTCATTTCAAAACTTTTCCTGGTTTCGAAAAGCGACGGTTCACCGAGACCCGTGTTCAATCTGAAGGCCTTGAACATGTACGTCTACACTGAAAAGTTTCATCTCATAAATGTTGCTTCAGTCCCAAATTTCCTGCAGTCCAAGGACTGGTTAGCCAAAATAGATTTGTCACAAGCCTATTTCCACGTACCAATCGCAAAAGCTCACCGCCGCTTCTTACGGCTCATATACCAAGGCCAGTTATTAGAAATGACTTGTCTACCATTTGGCTTAAGTTCGGCACCCAAAGTATTCGCTTCCCTTACGAACTGGGTCGCTCAAATATTAAGAAATCAAGGCATAAGGATTCTCGTTTTCTTGGACGATTTCTTGATGGCACACCAAGATCGCTTAGTTCTAATCAGCCATGTGAAAATAGTCTTGCGGTTATTGAAGCGATTAGGGTGGCAAATCAACATGACGAAATCAATCGTAGAGCCTCAGACCAATCTCTCTTATTTGGGCATAGAATGGAATCCTTGGATGAACGAAAAACGCCTTCCAGACAAAAAAATCCAGAAAATAATAGATCTATCTTCAAAATTGATTCAACAAGCTCGAACAGGTCTGGAGGATCTTCAAGTTCTCATTGGAGTTCTGAACTTTGCCAGTTTCGTTATAACGAGAGGTCAGCTCAATTACAGATATCTGCAAAAGATAATGAACCAGTTAATCATACAGAATCCCAGAAAAAAGGTTCAGTTATCAGCAGAAGAAATTCACGAACTCAATTGGTGGATTCTAAATTGCCGAACCTCCTCCCCGATACATATGACAACACCAACCCATTATTTGACGACCGATGCCTCGGACACAGCATGGGGAGCGAAGCTGAACAATTTAGAGCTATCAGGCCTTTGGTCAAAAGAAGAACAACTGTTTCACTGCAATCAAAAGGAACTTTTGACAATATTAAAGGTACTAGAACAGTCCAGCGAACTCAATCTCTATCGATGCTCAATCATGCTGCAGAGCGACAGTCGCACAGTAGTGGCATACCTGCGAAACGAGGGTGGGACAAAGTCAGAAGCCCTAATGAACCTTACATACAGAGTATATCACCTTCTAGATCAATACAAAATAGAATTGAAAGCCTATCATCTACCAGGAATATACAATTACGAAGCGGACAGCCTTTCGAGGCTCCAACAAACTCCCGAATGGCATTTACTACCTCAAGCAACATCGGTGATATTTCGGAAATGGGGAATGCCGGAGATAGACTTATTTGCGTCTCGAATGGCTCATGTGGTGCCGATGTATGTAAGCCTGGATCAGACGGACACAGAAGCAATATTCTGGGATGCCTTCAGCAGGAGATGGTCGTATCAAATCGCTTGGATATTTCCGCCACCAAGTCTTATGCCCAGAATTCTGCAACACTTGAATCAAGCAACAGGAATATTCCTAATAGTAGCTCCAAAGTGGGAGAGAGTATTCTGGCGTGCAGACCTCAAGAACCGATCACTATGTGCACCTCACACAATATGGCATCTGGAACAAGTATTAATAGATCTATCGACATCATTGCCACCCCCGAACGTGACGGCAATGACACTCGAGGTATGGAAATGTGGGGGTGGGATAAAGAGTTAACAGACTGGTCTGTGGAACAAAAGTCACTTTTAAAATCCTCATGGCGTTCTTCAACTTTAAAAACATATAAAACGGCATGGAATCGTTGGCTTATATGGAGTAGTGAACATAATGTTTCTATAAATACACCAACAGCATCAGACCTAGCAAGATTCTTGATGGACCTTCATCAGATTCATGCCTTATCGTACAATACAATCCTATTACATAAGTCCGTTATTTCAACATTATGTAATACTAACTCCGTATCTCTTAGTACCCATAAATTAATTAAACAAGTTCTGAAAGCTATTTGTCTGCAGCAGCGAAAGCTTCCAAAACCACCAATATGGGATGTAACTGATTTGATTTCCTATTTATCTAATATAAATATTCCTTTGGATAGTTTATTTGAAGTGTCAAGACATACAGCTAGTTTACTTTTGTTATGCTCCGGAAGGAGGGTACACGACTTAACTCTTTTATGTATAGATAGTCAACACATGATTGAATCTCAAGAACATATTATTTTCTGGCCAAAATATGGTTCTAAAACTGATGGAACTGATTATAGACAGTCCGGCTGGAAACTTCTTGCTAATTCTGAAAATATTGCCATAAATCCGGTGTTCTGGATAAAACAACTGATTACAATTTCATCATTACGTAGAGCTCAATGTAAAAGTTGGAATTTATTTATAACTACCAGAGGAAATCCTAAAACTGCATCACGCACTGTCATTGCTGGGTGGGTAAAGACTTTGTTCCGAGATGCTGGTATCAAAGCTACACCAGGTAGTTGTAGAGCCGCAGTAGCATCCCGTAATTGGTTAGATAACTTTCCACTTGACCAGATATTATCCCAAGGGAACTGGCGCTCTGCTAGCACTTTTCAAAAATTTTATTGTAGACAGATCATGGAAAGTTCTGGTACAAGTACAAACAATAATATGAGTAATTTGTTTCAATCTATATAACTAAAATCAGGTCAATTAATTTTCTATTCAGTAGATCAATTATTAATGTGTGATTATGATTATTTAATCAGAGAATTAGTGTATAATCACTATTATAGTTAATTATTATTATAATTGTCAGTAGCAATTATTTCAAATTGTTTCAAACTACATTTCATCAATTTTAATGTGTGATTATGATTATTTAATCAGAGAATTATTGTTGATCACTATTATTCATTATAATATGTATAATTAGATTGTCAATAGCAATTATGTATGCTTTGAAATAAAAAACTTTATTTTCATTCTTAAAGTGTATTATTCACATTTATGATGTTTCCTATTTTATCACATTGGCGTCCTCCACCGCCAGGCGATAACAAACACGTCTCTCATTTAATGTGTAGGCTTCGAGTAACGTACAGGATTTAATAAAAGCGTTTTACCTTACAATAAAACGCATATTAAATACTTACCTTACTCGAAGCCTACACAACAAGTCCTGCCTGGCAGCCATACATACCTACATCCCAAATGAGAAACACAATGACCAAATATGGAAATGCTGCCTTCACGCTACTCTTACCGGAAGTTAGCATTCTGCCAAACGGTGGAGGGGTCATATAAAATGGAAGACCGGAAGTCAATACACGATACATTTAGGGAAAATAGATTTGCCTCTCTCATTTAATGTGTAGGCTTCGAGTAAGGTAAGTATTTAATATGCGTTTTATTGTAAGGTAAAACGCTTTTATTATACGGTGTAGGTATCCACTAAGGAAGGATTTTTGGAAACTCCACCCCTAACAGGGTAAAATAAGGGATGAAAGTTTGTATGCAAGTCCGTCAGTTTTGAAGTTAGGATCTTCAAATTTTGTGTTTAGACTGACGATTAAAAATTAATGTATAGTTATCTCAGCGTTTGTGATTAGTCCACCACCGAAGGGAGGAAAAGGGGGATGAAGTTGTGTATGCAAGTCCTTCAATTTCAAAGTAAACTTCACTAAATTTAATATTATACGGTGTAGGTATTCAGTAAGGAAGGATTTTTGGAAATTCCACCCCTAAGGGGGTAAAATAAGGGATGAAGTTGTGTATGCAAGTCCTTCAGTTTCAAAGTAAACTTCACTAAATGTATTATTATACGTTGTAGGCATCCACTAACGAAGGATTTTTGGAAATTCCATCCCCAACAGGGTAAACTAAGGGATGAAAGTTTGTATGCAAGTCCGTCAGTTTTGAAGTTAGGATCTTCAAATTCTGTGTTTAGGCTGACGATTGAAAATTAATATATAGTTATCTCAGCGTTTGTAATAATTCCACCACCGAAGGGAGGAAAAGGGGGATGAAGTTGTGTATGCAAGTCCTTCAATTTAAAAGTAAACTTCACTAAATGTATTATTATACGGTGTAGGAATCCACTAAGGAAGGATTTTTGGAAATTCCACCCCTAATTGGGTAGAATAAGGGATGAAAGTTTGTATGCAAGTCCGTCAGTTTTGAAGTTAGGATCTTCAAATTTTGTGTTTAGGCTGACGATTGAAAATTAATTTATATGTGCCTCAACGTTTTTGATAATTCCGATCCCGAAAGGGTAAAAAGGCGGATGAATTTGTGTATGGAAGTACACTAAATTTATTATTTAAGCTTATGGTTATAAACTAACGCAACGAATAACGATGTTGTTTGAATTTGAACCCTTAAGGAGTGAAAAGGGGGATTAAATTTAGTATATGAATTTCTTTATTTTGAGTGAAAATTTCAAAATTTATTATTTCGGCTTATAGTATTGGCGTATTGAAATGACTCGCCTAAACAACATCAGGAAAAAGAGAGGAATCGGTATTAAAACAAAGATCCGGTTAATACGAGCATTGGTATTCCTCATTTTCATGTATGGAGTGGAAGCGTGGACTATACTGGCCTGAGAAAGAAAAAGGATTGATGCATTCGAGATGTGGTGCTGGAGACGGATGTTGGAAATACCTTGGACCGCTAAACGCAACAATGCATCAATCCTATCGCAGCTCCAAATTAAAACACGATTGTCCACCATATGCCACGAACGTAGTTTTTCGTATTTCGGCCACATGGTGCGCAAAGGCGATGAAAGTTTGGAAATCTGATCATAGTTGGGAACACGGAAGGAAAACGACTACGTGGTCGTTCACCAACAAGATGGTCCGATCAAGTAAAAGACTCATCGTCCTCCAAGTTTTACAGAAACCAGAAGACAGAAACCAGTGGAGGCAGATCATTCGCTCTAGAAGTAAACCCGATGTTGACCACGATCCTCAGACATGAGGGAAAGAGAGATAAGGCCTCCAAAATTGTGCTGTGGAACTAGACTACAAGTAACAGCTTTCCGCCGCAATGTTATTGAGGCCAAAATATTTACTGGTTCTGCCAGAGGAGAAACAGTCTTCTTGCCGCGTATACCATTGATCCCAAATCACCTTCCGTTTGAATTTAAAAGATAACAGTTCCTAATTAATGTTTGTAGTCACAGGGAAAAACTCTGAAATTTGCTAGAGTTGATTTGCGGCAGGACTGTTTCAGTTTTATGTGGCATCCTCGCATATGAGCTCTTAATCTACCTGAACTTTTGTCAATATCACACGTAGTGGCGGACAATAGCCATAACCAAAGCTCTATATTGTGACAATGATTCATATCTAGAAAAAATAAATAATCTACGCGGACGAAGTCGCGGGCTATAATGCTAGTTCAATACAAAATTTCAAGCTTTGCCGCGCAGGCACTCGCGAGTTCGTGTAACAAATTCACGCACACTAAAACGATTTCGGCATATGCATACACGCATAAGGTAAACGGCCCATTACTCGGCAGATTTTGAACTTTGCTGTGTTTACAGCTCTGCCACGTTGTAGTTAGTAAACATAGGAAAATATTTTTTTTGATAACAGGTACATCATTTATTATTCTTTTCAATAAATATATTATTATAATGATTGAAAAACAATAAAGTAATCAAATATTTAAACAAACAAAAAGAAGCCATTTGTACCAGTATCCGACAGATTTCTTGTAGTTATCGTCAAGATGTCCTAGAACTCGTCAATTTTGAGTACTAATTTGAACTCTATTTGTTTAACAATAAAGTTCATATTATTTTCATTTTAAAATGGTATTTTTCTCAATCAAAATATAAAGAGACTAAAATAACATAACCAAACCAATATAATAATTATAATGCTGTTAAGCTGCAAAACTAATAAATAATTAAATAAATAAATAAATATCCTTCGGTGTCAAATGAAAAAAATAGTAACGGTAATTAGTACTACCCGTGCACGATAACTTGAGTTCCGAGTGGAATGTAACTCCCTCGCCTGCTTCCTCTGCACTTCTGTGATGGCACTCGTGTATTGTAGTTATATCATGAAGCAATAATCCCGCTACACGTACAATACGGGAGCCATGCTTCGTGATTGGTCACTACTGTTATCAATCAGTGCAAAAGCACTTATTAGTTGCGGAATTGATTTCTCTAGGTATCTCAAAAGTTGCGTGTTGATCACTCGCTCCACGACTTTAGAGAGAAGGGAGGTGATGGCAATAGGCCTGTAACACCTATGTGTCACACTTTTTGAGCACTGGGTGCACATGAGCAGACTTCCGTGAAGACGGGACTTCCTTTTTAGTGTAGGAAAGTGCGAAAAGACGCGTCAATACAGGACATAATTCAGGAGCACACCACTTCAGCACTACTGCCGGTATGCCGTCTGGCCCACTCGATTTATGAACGTCCAGAGAAAGCAATTCCCGCCGGACCTCTTGTTGGGTAATGCTTATCTCTGGTATACCGCTGGCGCTGTTACACCGCGAGATGGTAGGTGGTGTGGCGCAACCATCATCCAAAGTCGAATTAGAGGCAAAGAGGGAGCCTAAAAGGTCAGCCTTTTCTTTAGCACTATAGGCCAAGTTCCCGTACGACTTACGTAGTGGTGGCAAGGACGACTGGCAAAAGTTTTCTTCAGCAGCTTTGGCAAGAGTCCAGAAAGCGCAACTCCCAGAGGGAAGGCTAGGCAGCCTCTCACCAAACCTGCTGACGATGTCGAACTTAGCCCTGGCAATCATACGCTTACTAAACCTCGAGGCAGCGTTAAATTTGCGTTTCGCATTAGAGATGTTAGGGTCCTGATTAGTTCGGGCCTAGGGAATGCAAAACCGTGGCAAAATGAAAACCGGTTTTTATTTCGGTTATGAGATGTAAAAACCGGTTAACCGGTTTTAAACCGGTTTTTTAAATGTTCGCTCGTTTTTTTTTTCACGTTTTTTTTTTCTTTTATACCACTTAGGTGGCAAACAAGCATACGGCCCGCCTGATGGTAATCTATAACTATCGAAAATGAATATGTTATATTGTAAACAGTATGGTACAGTTCACAATATATCGGGGAGTTTATAATCTCGCTAGTTAGATTATAAACTAACGGTTTTCAGAAAACTACGGTGACATATATACATTAAAAATAGTCACAGATAGACCTAAAGTTCCACATAAGTAGCTACACAAATAAGTAAAGAAAAGAATATAAGCAATAGACGCATTGATAAATACTATTAAATACTAATAATAACAATTACAAACAGTTACGAACGAATATAATAAATTTAGGTATTAACAGGGGAATAACTTGGTGCTCACAACTTTTTTGTAAGTGCTCAAGAATAGATTGTTAATATCAATATTCGTTAGATTTGTTGTTATAGTAATTCAACGAATGCCTGAAAAATTAATTTTGTGCATCCCTTTTTTACATTGTTTAATATAAGATTTTGATTTAAAACGTGAGGAGGGACGGGGTACAGTAATTTTAATTTGTTATAAATATTAGAGGAGTCAATATGATTATTTAGGATTTTGAATAAGAATAAAACATCTATATAGGGCGACTGGTAATTAACGACATTTAGATATATGATTGTACTCGTATGAAACTATAGGTCTATTTATATTTTAATATTAAGAACAGAAGAAAAATTTGTTATAATATTAAATAATAATATCCTGGCCATTCGGGCCGTAGTCCAAGCCTCATACACGGTCTGCTTATTTTGTCTAGCATCTTTGCAGGGCAGATTAAACCACCGTCGTTTCTTCACCCCTGCAGCTACTAGCGAGTTTGGGATATAACATTCCATTCTCGCCAGTATCGCCTCAGTAACGACAGCTGCACAGGTATCAGGATCATCTGATGCGAAGCAGAGCTGTCTCCACGGGTACGATGCGTAGAAATCTCGCAATCCATCCCAATCTGCTGACTTATTGGGCCAAACACGTCGTCATCCGAGAGGCCGGGGCGAGTCAGATCGAGTGCATGGCACTTGCGTCCGGATGAGACAGTGGTCCGATGAGCCAAGTGGCGCATCCACTGTCATTGCATACTGCATAGTTGTCCGGTCGCGTAGTCAGTAGAGGGTTCAGTAAGGAGCTAGTATGGCTCTCAATATCTGGGATTCTCGTAGGAGAAAGAACCAGTTGTGAGAAGCCATAGGCCAGGGAAAAGTCGTGAGTAGTCTTCCCCGCAAAGTCAGTGGACCGAGAACTAAGCCACTCAGCGTGGGGAGCGTTGAAGTCACCTAGTATCACTAACTCCGTGGAGGAGTACTGCTCCAGTACTTTGTCTGTCGTCAATTGCAGGTGCTCAAATAACTGTTTTGTGTCCAAATCACCGCTATGGGACCTGTAAAGGCACGCGTAAACTTTGGTGTGGCCACCGTGATCTACGCGCGCCCATATAATCGTCAGGTCCCGGACATCCAGTACATGGAGACGGCGACAGCAAATATCGTCCCTGACGTACACACGTCCCTGACGTCCAGGTATACATACCCCGGCACGGCACACAAAGTTGTGCTCCAGCTTGTACCCGGGGAAAAGCAGCTCCAGCTTGTGTAAATACGTTGTATAATCAGGGCAGGATATTTGCGTCTCCGTTAGAAATAGTAGGGTTGGCTGTGCAGTCTCAAGATGTTGGTGGACTGCATTGATATTAGCGTAAAGTCCCCTTATGTTACAAAAGTCCACCGAAAGTGTGGAGAACGCGAAGGCCGCTGAAGAACCATTTCTTTTATTTTTCCTTGGCATCATTTTAAGCCAGTAGCGAAAGGGACAATGTGCAGTGTTATTCCCCGAGATGGCTGGACAGTTGATGCAGTTTGTTGGTGCGGCAGTTGGAAGGGCCCCGGTCCCCCCATGGTAGTCGGCTGGGTCCACTCCAGTCTCCTCCTCCGGCACGACCAACTATACCATGGATTATGCGCAAAGCGGCGGGTCCTCCCAGGGCGGAGATTAAGTGATTCCTGGGCTCGGGACCCTACAATCTGCGGGCAGCCAGCGGGCAGCTATTTCACCGAGTCTCCCTCCGCCGCAACAACACGCCGCGCCTGAACAACACAACTGTGGTGCGACACCACTGGTCCCCATACACTGCCAGCACAGCGCTTCCATCACATACACAGAGCTCCATGAGGAGCTCTGGCGACCTTACTCACCTCAGGAACACAACACCACGTAAACGTAGCATTACTTGGCTGCGATCTTCTGTAAGGTGGAAGTACTTTTACAGTCGGGCTACTCCGAATTTCGAACGGGATAACCCGTTATGCCCTTCCTCTCTTACTGCTGTCTTTTACTGGCTGTCTTTTTGCTTGTCTTAATAAACTCAGTCCCTCGGCGAGCTTTGGAACGATCTATGCTTAGAATTTCTCTACAGACAGGGTCCGAAATGAGGACCTGAGTAGGAGAACTAAAGCGATGAACATAGCTTGTAGAGTAAGCAAGCTGAAAGGCCAATAGGCAGGCCACATTGCTCATCATCAAAAAAAACAAAAGAGAGAAAAATAAAGAAATCAATTAAACCGTGCAGAGCAAAACAATTAATAGTTCCAGCTGGTGACCGAACACAGAAAGTCGAAAGGCAACTGCGAGCATAGGGAACGTTTTTATTAAAAATCTTAAGCTGTAGATTTCAATAAGACACCTATCATCCACTTTTTCTCTGTCAACGCAAAACTTGTACGCGATAGATCTGGTAAATGTTGTTTATTTACAATGAGTACATCACAACAATGAGTAGTGTTTCATTTAATTTTTTTTTTATGTTTTGACGAGTTCTAGGTCGTTCTCTTGTACTTACTCGCAAACGAATAGACCTAAACTCGTCAATCACGTACTTAATACCAAAAAGTATGTGTATAAAAACCCCATATATCGAACAATAAATAAAGAACTAATAATTAGTTTTTCAAAAAATATGTTTTGACAACAATTCGATTCAAACTCCGTATAGTATTTTAAATAATACACAATGTCGATATTACATGCAATTTTTCAAACTTGTCCCAGTTTTCGTCAAAAATGTATTAATTTTGACGAGTTCTAGTACAAACAGGGATTAATAGGTACCAGTAAATGTCATACGCGAAAAAAAATACCAAATGATAAAAATAACACAATATGATGGGTTACATCGTTAGAAAATTTACTTGACTTCTTCACAAAATAATCACACAATCAAAATGTCCGACCGATCCAGCAAGACATGAACCCTAAGGTGGTAAGCCGGGATTCACATTCAGTAGCTAAACTCACAAAAAACATCAAAATTTGGAGGTGCTTACCTTTGATCGCTCTGTATTCCGACGCCAATACATGTTTGACTAAATGTTGTAATTCTAATTATAGAATATATTACTGTTAATACGTTGCCATAAAATGTTTTTAGTAAGATATTGGTAAAATTAAATTATTGACATTTTTTTACAATCTGACGAGTATTGGGACACTGTCGAAATTACCAGCGTTTACCTTACACACTTCTTTAGAATAATACGACGAAAGCATAAATCACGCTTTTACTATGCGTAGCACACTGACATTTGACATTCGCGATTTATGGACCAAAAGTAACCATACATACTCTGTTGTGACACTAGTAACCCAGCCAAATTAAAAAAACTACAGTTTACCAACGTTAGAAGGACTCGAGGTTTACTCCCGAGCGTAGCGAGGGTGTTAAAAACCTCGCTTCGCTCGTGATTTAAGACGAGTCCTGAGTGTAGCGAGGGATTTAAGTTCACCTAAGACTAAGACAGCTTTATCACCGAGGAAAATACTCAACTTTTAGTACCATTTGCGAAAAAATTAACACAATAATAATATGAGATAAGCATTTATTAAAAATAATGACTATTAAAAGTAAAAGTTAACATTCGAAACATTGGTCCAATTATTGATAGAGAGAGTAACATTTTTGTTCGGTTCATTTATTGTTGACTAGCAGACCCCCGCGGTTTCACCCGCGTACGGTTTGAATTTTTTTGCGCGGAACACTCAAAAATAAAAGTAACTAAGTTACTCCTTATAACATCAGCTATGAACCGGAACAGACCGACAAAACTGTTTAAAAACTCAATACGATTTTATTAAAAATAATTGGACTGTTTTACAAAAACCTTAAACCGACTTCAAAGTGCACTAAGAAGTAATCAAATCCTGATCTGATGACAATGGGACCAAACGGGAAGCATACCCTTTCAAATAAAAAAATAATTTTCCAAATCGGTTAATAAATGACGGAGTTATGAGGTAACAAACATAAAAAAAAAAAAAAAAAAAATACATTCGAATTGAGAACCTCCTCCTTTTTTTGAAGTCGGTTAAAAAGTTGAACTCACATAAAAGCTTGGTGCAATGCAAAACTCTTTAAAAATGGAATGTCAAATATAAAAGAATATTTAAATCTGTAGCACTAAGCAGTATTGCTATCAACTTCGATGCAAATCACCCCGAAAAATCAAACACGGATATTTTTACTATTAAAACTAAAAACCAATATTATACACTTATAAATAAAACTCAAAGAATCTTATTTAATTATGAATCTTATTTAATTATTATATTATTTACAAATGAAAAAGAAATTAAATTAACTACACTCAAAATATTCTAATGAAATAGTGAAAATGAACTTCCAAATACAGCAATCGCAAATATTCGCTAAGTAGGTATATCTAACTATCTAAGAGATTTCCAAGGAATTTTCGAAGGAAAATCAAGGCAAAGGTAAGTTTTTTTTTTTGAGGATGTTGGCGTCACACGGCTTGTGTATTTTGCCATTTTCCAGTTATAGTATAAGTTCTAGTCACAATAAATCACTTTCACATAGTCCTCAGTCAGTCACCGTCCATAATAGTCATGTTTTAGTACATTGGTGGTCATTATACTAAAAAAAATCACGGACTTCTTGAGACAACTTGAAAAGTCACGATACACATGATTCATTTCATTTCACTTCACTGGTGCACATGGATTGATCTTTATTGGATAAAATACCACCACTACACACGTATGCAATAAAACTCAAAATACACTAATTTATGAAAATAAAAATGAAAACACAACGTCACTCTGCAAGTTCCCGCCAAAAAGTCCCAAAGGTAAGTTTTTCATTCAAATATCCAAGAACAAAAAAAAATTTTGTTTCGAATTCTAATGAGATTTAAATATTCTTTTATATTTGAAATTCCAATTTTAAAGAGTACCAACTTTTTGAATAAAATCGGCTCAGATTACTGATTAAAAGGCAGATAGAGCGCGTGAAACACGGGAGTGAGGCCAAAAAAACCACAAAGTTTATTTAAGAGTGCGTATAAAGCCAGAAAAATATGGCAATATCAGATGAAACAAACTTATGTCTAATCTTCGCGTGGCATGTGACGGAGATAGCGTGTTTCGCGGAACAAAAATGAACTAAGCGCTTCTTATCTAAATAACTCGTAAAGTATAGAGTATTTAAAAAAATCGTTAGTCCCTAGCTCATACGTTAGTGATATTATTTATCGATTTTATGTCTCAATTAGAAAAATTTTACCTGAAAATAAAATTTATATTAAGCTGGTTACCTTATTCCAAGCCTACAAATTGAGATGGCAATCCTGTTTCCGCTTGCGAACACGCCCCTTTTTCCCCCTCCTTACGTCCGACTTTCCTGTATCCGGCAGCTGGGCGCATAATGGCGCCGTTTCAGTCATTGGATTCAATTTGTATTTACCGTCGATGTAGATTCATCGGGCGGTAAACAGCCACAATATGGGATGTATTGGTGGCACTAAACTGAATATATGCGTTTGCCGTCGATATAAATTCATCGGACGGCAAACAGCCACAATATGGGATGTATTGGTGGCAGGTAGTATATGCCTAATAGTTATGAGCTATTATAGCAATTCATATATAGCTAGAATGGTCTGAAAAGAAGGCCTGTAAAACTCAATTAAGATTAGTGTTACACTGAAGGCAGACAGCTATAAAATTAGGCTTGGAATAAGGTAACCAGCTTAATATAAATTTTATTTTCAGGTAAAATTTTTCTATTAAGCCTTTGTACCTTATTCCAAGCCTACAAATTGAGAAGTGTTTGTTATCGGCTGCCGGATTATTAAACGCCAATGTGATAGTAATAGGACAGTGCAAGTGAAATAAATTAATATCTGAATTTAACATACATGTATTTGATAAACTGATAATCAACATAAATGAATTCTACATATTTATGATTATGTAAGTACCTACATAATAAGAAAAATAACAATTTTAGTGAATAAATCAAAACAATCAATACAATCATACCGCTTGAAAACAATTTGATAGTGGATTAGAAACATTGCTTCTATTAAAAACTTCTTTCTTATAATATTTATGAAAAGTAGTGGCACTTTTCCAGTTACCTCGACTTAATATTTCTTCAATATTATGATTATCCAGCCAGCTAGCCGATGCAACCGCGGACCGCACGCTACCAGGAGAAGCATCAATACCAGCATCACGAAGTACTGACTTTATCCAACCTCCAATTATTGTTCGAGTAGCTGGCTTCACTATGCCACATGTAGTAATAAACAAATTACACAAATTTAGTCTTCTTTCATTTGTAAGTAAAATTAGCCTCTTTATCCAAAAAACTGGATCTATGTTCTCATTAGACTCGCAGGTAAGCAATCTCCACCCAGACTGACGGATAGTGGCACTATCTGTTTTGGACCCAAACATTGGAATAAAAATTATATAATCACTTCCAAAAGTACAATTAGGGGGATCAATTCTCAAAAGTGTTAAATCGTGTACCCTACGACCAGAACTCAATAATAACAATATGGCACATCGTTTAGATACCTCAAATAGACTATCTTTATTAGGCTCAGTAGTGTTTAAAAAATTACATAAAACTTGAATATTCCATACCGGTGCTTTCTGAAGTTTAGGTTTTGAAAGAGCTATAGCTTTCAATGTTTGCTTGACAATAAGGCTAGTACTTAGAGGAGAGCCAGATGTAACTGGACAAAAAGTTGAAACAACTGATTTATGTAAACAAATTGAACTGTATGACAACTTTTCTTTGAGGTGAAGTTCAGTCAAAAACTTAGCCAAATCTTGTGGACAAGGGTTATTTTGAGCAACAGCATTTATAGCGGCCCATTTACACCAACGTAACCAGGCAGGCTTATAGGAGGCTAGCGTAGACTTTCGCCAACTACTAGATAGAAGACTCTTTTGACTATCATTCCAGGTATTCAATAAGGAGGCCCACCCCGTATTGGCCAAACTTCCAGGGTCATTTTCTTGACATCCGGAGGTGGTTTGGATGTCTCTACATCTATTAAGACATGTTGTAGATTGGATATTTTCACTGGGGGGGCTATTGAACGATTGGCCAGATCGCTGCGCCAGAAAACCTTCTCCCAATTCGGAACTACCAAAAGAAATAGGCCCTGAGCTGTGTTCAGGTGAGTTAAGACACGAGGAATGAGACAGGGCGGAGGGAACAGCCACGCTATTTGAAATACCCAAGTTCTGCTGAACGCGTTGACAAATTCTGCTTTGGGATCTTTCAGGTCTAGCGTCGCATACACTGAGACTACATGGGCTCTTTTGGAGGCAAAGAGATCTATCTCCGGCTTTCCCCAAATCAGAAATATTTGATCCGTTACCTGTTTCGTAAGTTTCCACTCTGACTGGTTGCGAAGCCTCGAAAGACGATCTGCTGTCGTATTGTATCGACCTGGAAGGTAGTAGATTGACAAATGAATCTGAAACAGGTCTATTAAATTTAACAACTGGTGCGTTAATTTCAACAGTGGCATGGATCTCGTTCCGCCCTCGTTGCGAAGGTAGGACACCACAGTTCGATTGTCTGACATAATCATAAGCGTAGACTTTGACATCTTTGATCCCTGTAACGAAATCACTTCTTGTATTGCCTTCATTTCCAATAAGTTGGAATGTAGTTTCCGTTCTTGGGCAGACCATGCTCCCCACAGCTCCAGGTCGTTCAATAATGCCCCCCAGCCCTGCTTTGAAGCATCTGTTGACAGAATATGTAGTGGAGCTGGGACGTGAAGTAATGAATGATTGTAGGCATTGTCTATCCACCAACGAAGGCTCCGAAGTACAGAGTTCGGGAGATCTATTTTCACAAATGGGTTCTCGTTCAACAATTGATGACTGAACAATAAAAGAGTCCGGCTGTTGAGGCGACCTCGAGGAACTATGAAGCTGGCAAAATTGTAAAGGCCGAGCAAGGACTGCATCTCTCTCAGCGACGCCTTCTTTCGACGTAATATTTTCTGGGATCGGTGAACTATTTTCAAATTTTTTTGATTCGGAAGGGTTTTTAAATTTTGCCATGGATGCCAAACTATTCCTAGAAACTCTATTAACTGCTGTGGAATTAGTACAGATTTTTGAAAATTCACTATCCATCCCAAAAACTTGAGAAGATGAATAGTTTCGTTGACCTGATTTTGTAACAGATCCTTTCTCTGGCAGGCTATTAAAAAATCGTCCAGATATACCAGGACTCTGATGTTCTTCCTTCTGAGAATTTGAGCTATCCAATTCGTTATAGTAGCGAAAGCTTTCGGTGCCGTTGCTAGGCCGAACGGGAGACACGTTAACTGCAACAAACTCCCTTGGTAAATTATTCGCAAAAACCGACGGTGAGCTCGTTTGACGGGAACGTGAAAATAAGCGTTGTGGAGATCTAGTTTGACCAACCAATCGTTTGGTTGAAGGAAGTCTGGTACCTTGAACATACTGGTCAGATGAAATTTGCTCACGTGAACGTAATAGTTTAACCTCCTCAGGTTGAAAACTGGTCGCACTGTCCCGTTTCCTTTTGGCACAAGAAAAACATTCGACACAAAGCTTGGAGACAGGGGAGCAGGCTCTAGAACACCTTGGCTCCTTAACTGCCTTATTTGAGCAGACATAGCCAGAGATACCTTCGTGTGAAAATTTCGTGAAATCTTTAATGAATTTAGTAGTACTGGTTTCCTGAAAAATGGAATTCGGTACCCTGTAAGAAATCTTATTATCTGTAATGGAGCTCTTAATTGTTGCCAACGACTGACATAATTGCTTAGTTGGCCTGCATGAAACATTTGATAGTCATTCGTAGCGGCGTTGGGATCGTTTTCCCTGTTTGTTTTTATAAAACTTTTCTCCTTGGGAAGATCGAAATGTCGAGTCTATCCTACGTTTCTGACCTTGAGCACGGGGAGCAGAACTGGTAGATGGTCCAGGGTCACTCGTGCGAAATCGAACTAGCTGTTCATGGCGCCTTGGTTCCAATGCAACGACTCTTTGAGCCAGAGATCGTTTGTTACCACCTCCCGAGATAGGAGGGCGGGTTGAAGCTACGAAGACCTTATCGATTCCACCATTCTTACTAACACACTCTGAAAATCTTGTCTCATGAAAAAGATTAGCTATTGTTGGAGGTATTTTTCCAAGACATTCTTTTAAATATTTGTCTTTGACAAATGTTAATACGCTATCACGTCGCTGTTGAATTAAATTGGCTCGACGCCCACAGACCATCTGAAGCAAATCTAAATGTGTTTGAGTATACTCACCTAGTGAGTTATTTATTTTGTCTCTAATCATGTCAACAGATAAAGGCTCCTCGTGAGAAGTAAGCCAGTTTAATACACCCTCAAGACCAACTTGTAATTTTTCATTTTGAATAATCAGTGCATGTGAAATGGCTGCCAACGTTTTTTCAGTAGCAGCTAAATTTCGGTTACGGTCGAACCGTTTAATCATATCATTACTTTCCAATTCCTCAAAACCAGGCGAAGAAAGATAATTTTTCTGAGTTTCAATATATCGTACTTGACTCCAGTTCTCAGAATCAAAATGTTGTAATTTTTGTAAAACTTTAATATGTTCTTCAGAAGTCTTTTGATTGGAAGATTTAAGGGTAGTCTCTAATTTAAAATGAATACCCTCCTTCGCTATGGCATTAGGAGTGGAAGCCTGAGAAATGTCTAAATCTTGTTCCTCAGGTGCATACACAACAGACCCATCAGACTCGTTCTTATTTCGTTCCTTATGTAAGGTACTCACAGATTTCGCCAAATCACTCACCACCTTTTCCAGCTTACTGAGGCGGTCGTTCTTTTGGGAGCGGCGACTGCGCCGGCGGTAATTTCCTGAGCTCCTCGTCGATGACGATGACGATGACTCCATGTCGGACACTCACACAATAAAAAATTTAGGAGGGATTTAAACTTTTCTAGAACGTATAATGTTCTACTATGAACAATTTCAAAATAAATTTAATGAATGAATTAATTTGAAACAATATAATTTAAAACTTAGACGTGTT
>CATOBL010000139.1:0-60805 GCA_951394255.1 Polyploca ridens | reverse complement strand
CTTAGCTTTTGTAAGCCAGCGTCGGTATATTGTAAGCATGATTCTACAATATTGTTAAATATGAATTAAGGGCAACTGCGGGCTGCGGCTTGCGGGGCCCCGGGGGACCCGCTCGGACTCGAGAGGTCCCCGCGCGGTCTCTGGAGGGCCCCGCACGGGCCATGCCGCGGCCCCTATAGTATTATTGCACTACTGGCAAATCTGCACTTTTTGATGTTTTTTCAACGAAATAATATTCATGTTATTGTAGTTTACTATTTCTGTGTGTGAATAATTCTTATTTAAAATCAGGTTTTAAGTACTTAAATCAATTTGGAACTGTTTTCTCATGCATAAATGAACACAGCATTATGAAATTATCTATCTTCTACACACATAATGGGCAAAATCTGAACATTTTGTAACGAGACAATATGAATTTATCTCTCGATGTTTTATGAGATTTTTAAATAATATTGCATGCCAGTATTGATTAATAAATTTAAGTATAATGGTTTAATGTCCGTGCTGTTTTATTTGTTGCTTGTTCACTTCTGTTTTGTTTGGAATATTAGTAGAACTACAAGACTTGAAACTGCTTGATACTTTTACTTATTAATTTTCGTAGTTCAACCATTATTTCATGAAGTTTTACTAAACATGGTGTTAGTTAACCCACTCACGCCGCACAGCTACGCACAGCCATGTAAACACGCACTATTGCTTGCATCATACTCACAAAATCCCATAACATAAAGCACTACATATTTGGAACTGATTTCGTAACTTGTGGAAAAACAAGGGTCACCATTTTCTACGTGACATTTTGTTATATTTACTAAGGGCTATTAACATACAGCAAATATACAACAATATTACCCAACTGATATGGCGCGTCGTGAATCTTCGTTCGCACAGAAAAGAAAGTATGGCCCCGAAGATTAACGAAAGAATGCCTAAAACTTACAATCAACCTTAGATCACTACTAGAAGCCTAGAAGGTTCATAATACACTGCAGCTGTTAGTTCCGTCTCACTCGCAAGTGACGCACCTCCGCACGGCGCGCGCTAACATGGCGGCAGCTGCCGACCAATAGCGTTTCCCACGCTTTGAAAATGTATCTTCTGCGCAGGTACATCGGTAAGCCATATTAATTGGGTACTACTGTAAGCAAATAATAAAAATATTGCAGCCACACTACACTATCACAATATTAATATGTGCAAAATGTGCCATCAGTGCCTTCAAGTATTCATTGCAGGGACCCAATTCTCACTTCCCTCGAACTAGCCTTCGATTCGAACTTACGGTTCGAGTCCTATTCGACTGCAAAATTTCGAGGGGCGGAGTCAATTCGAACGATCCCGACCAATCAAAGGACTAGTTGCGTGGTTTTCCTTCTAAAAATGCCGGCCTCGAAATTGCCGGAATAACGTAACGTGATTAACACACGATAAAAGTTCGAATTCGTACTTTTTTCAATCGATCAATTTCGATTGGCTGAGAATTGGCTCCCAGGTTCCAAATAATTAAGAATACAAAACATGCAATGTACACATGGCTACAGAACAAGCTATACATTTCCAATATAAGCTGAAGCGAGTTTAGAAAATATATAATAGAATAGGAATAAAATTTGTATATATTTTTATTTATATTTTGTTATTTATCTATTATTTAGTTTAGTTTTAGTTGTTATTATTAGTCATAATTTTCTTAAAAAGAATTAGGCACATTTGTACATATTTGTTGTAAATAAAGATTTATTACTTCAGCTGAAGCCTCTCATTGTACGGAAATCATATACAATGCGAGATCAGCTTATACTGGAAATGTATAGCTTGATGTGTAGCCGTGTAAACAATATCTTAAAACTATCCACACCAAAAAATCTAAACAGGAAAACCTCCCGCGGACAATTATCACACTATATCTACCGACGACACGATCAACTCCTACAATCAATAGACCTCAAAGACTTCAAGTATTTCCCTCAATGCCACCGTGAATCGGTGATACGTTCAAACAAAACATAGCGCTTGCGACGCGCGGCCGTCTCCAAAGTTTATAAACAAACTATGCAACCTATTATGTCACTGTGGTATCTAGTCTTGGATAAAAAGTGAAACGTGAGCCTGTGGTAGCCGGTGGTAGCTTGTGGTGCAATAGTGGTTATCGACGATGGCGGTATGCGACAAGTGGGTCGCGCTCAAGATTGTAGAGTTCGTAAGTACATGTTATATGTCGTAGAATAGATAATAGTTAATGCATATTATTATAAGGTAACTTGTCTTTAAGTTAGTAAGGAAACTTATAAGTCCGGGTTAATTGCAAGTTAGGTAAACAATCGAAAATGCGCTGTATTAATTCAAATAATAATGAACACAAGTATTTTAATCGTTACTTGTTTCTTAATTATAGTTCAGCAAAATTAGGTTTTTAATTGAAAATGAAGCCAGCAATTAATTCAAACGCGTTCTTGACCTCTATAAAATATATATGTTGATCTTTTGATGTAAACATTCGCAAAATCCTCTGCCAGCCAAGAAATTCAATAACAAAGGTAATTGGGTAACAAATCGTCAGTTAAATCTATACTTAACTGTTGAATTTTAACTGTTAATCATCTTAACTGCCATTCAAAAAACTCTTAATCAACAATTTGTTCCATGACATAATATCATGCTCAATTTTATAAACAACTTTACTGGCTCAGAGTTACATACTTTATTGAGAATGCACATACATTACAGCAAGTTACTGCTGCTAAATATATGCAAGCTCATATTTAATTGCTCAATTATTGCAATACCGTTTGAAGATCATCAAATGAATTGAATATAAGGTGTGTTATGTTGGGGCTTGCTAGAGTAAAAGGGCCTTTCGAACTATGATGTATGTAAGACGACATTCGCATGTTGCATCATACCTCGTTTGGCCATCGATAGACCTTGCGTTGCGTTTCTTGGGTGATCGCTTTTGTATGGATTTGTTTTGACATGGTTTTGACTAATTTTCGGGCCGCGTTTTAGGAAACTTTTTATTTACCGTGGTCTGTAAACTCAATTAGATAGATAGATAGATATCTTTATTGCACACCAAAAAAACAAAAACAATAAAAAGAGAACAATAGTACTTAAAATTAATTACTGTACAATGGGCGGTCTTATCGCTAAGAAGCGATCTCTTCCAGAGCAAATAAAAAAAAAAAAATTAGTACCTGGTACAAAATTACAGTAGAAGTCTACAAAAAAAAAAATGCAAAAAGATTCGACCGGATCCGGGATCGAATCCACAACCTACGAGGCAGAATTCAAACGCTTTAACTACGATGCAGTGAAATACCGATTAACGGGCGACCAAGCTTTGCTCAAACATCTAACTAGATCGATTTTTCACCCCTATAAACCTCCATTTACTCGTACAATAGCAAGTTATTATCAAAATCGGTATCGAGACTCCTTCGAGCATTTTTGGCTATTCCTATACTTTAGTTAGAATTTGATCCATCCATACCCACTTGAAAAATTCATCATGTATATGCCTTCGTTTATGTATAGGATACATTCATTTCTACAATTAGCTTGGAACAAAAATAACAAATCGCCATCAAAGTGGGTTTACATTACACTAAAACCTTGAACGATTTAACCTCTGGACCTGCCCTAATAGTGACCGCGCCTACACCCCTTTCGCCACGAACCATGCTTTTTAGGCATGGTATTGAAAAAAATAATGACAGTTGTCGCAGTATAACATTCAATGTCATCGAGAAAACATTAGGATAAAATGACGAAATGTGCCGTGAAATCACGTAGAAATTATAGTGGTGGAAAGAGCAATATTTAATTTCACAAGTAAGTATATTTTTATTACAGTTTTACAAGTAATTTACATTAAAATCATTTTATTTCAAATCATGCATAAATATTATCCAACCATATTAAATAAACCAAAACTTCCATGAGATAATACCGAAAACTATCACTTTCATACATAGTCGGCTTATATCCTTCATTCATTATTATTATGACATGATTGTCATATTAGAATTAGTGCTTAACGCTGTCGAGAACAATATCGATAATAATAAAAACGAATGAAAGATTTTGCGTACGCAATATATTACCTGATTACGTCTATGTTAAACTTTACTATAGGTAAATTATAAACCATGGAGGTACCTATAAATATCTATTTATTAGAGCATACATTTCCAAATTATTTTTATATACCACCTCAAACTTGCAAGTTTTTTTTAATTTAGGTGTTACCTAAATATCGTTGAAAATAAAACTAGCGTTAAGTGTTACCTAATTAGCCTTAAAGCGCCGATCCCACAGAGAAGACTTCTAGAGTTCCGCGTTCCGAGTTCTGCATTCCGCGTTGACTGTAAGCTATGTGGGGATTTTGAAAGTAAAAAAAGTGTATGATGTGCGATCAGTAGCGAATATTGCAGAACTCTAGAACTCTAGACTGCTTGCTGTGTGCACAATAGTCAACACGGAGATGCAGATGCAGAACTCGGAACTCGGAACTCCAGAAATCTTTCTGTGGGATCGGCGCCTAAGGGTTACTTATTATTTAAGAGTTGTTAGCGAAAATGGGCATTAGGGTTCCATACCAAGGTCTCTTTAAATACATTTTATGAATAAATTAGTTAAATGCATGTTCCCTATTGTCTAAAAAATATCTGTAGCATGCCCCTACAAACAGAACAAATTGTCAACATAATAGGTCAAGTTGTTTTATTATTAAGTATTACCAATGATCTATACTACTTTCCGCTCTACGGCATTTTTTCCTATTTTGTGCTAAATTTATCCGTTTAGCTGTTTATACATGATTAATTTCAAACATCGATATCTTATACTAACTTTCACATTTATAATATCAGTAAGATGCCATAATCTAAAAAGTTTGTAAACGATAACTAATAAATAAAATATATGACTTATTGCAAATAGACGGAAAATAATTATGTTACTTGCCATACCGTACCGAAAATCGTTCATTCGTTCATCGACTTACCGTATCGACTGTGTCATGCACTAGTGTAAATGTGAATTTTGTGTATGTAGTTCGTAAAGAAATTTCGTATTTGTTGTAATTAGAAAAGGAGAGCGTGCTATGCAAAAATAGTATAAATATATAGCACACAAATAAAAATAGTAGTATGCGTGAAGTATAAATACACACGATTCTGCATTCGTTGTAATAATTACGTAAAATAGATCTTTGTGAGAGTGACATCCCCCCGCAAAAGTTGGTTGAACGTGATTTCATACTAATTTGTCTTGCTTCACGTCCAGAGGTTAATTCGTTCAAGACTAAAACGTATTAAAGAACCGATTTACGAACTCGCCGTTTAGAAGTCAGCGGAAGATAATTACATAGGTACAAATACGTAGATTCATAACAGATCTTTCAGTGTGTTCATATAGACTTCAGGCAAAGAATAAGTTGTTTCAGGCATGCCCTTATTTGGGAGCTGTGTATTTTGCACATGCTAATTATTCCAGCACTACATAAAATATATGTATCCCGCAATATTTGGAGTGCTAATATTAGCGGCGAATATGTAAATAGGTGGGTATTTGGGATCGTGATTCACATTTTAATGCTTTTGTCGCGTGTACATAGTTAGTATATAGTATATAGTACATCGCGTGTACGTAGTAGTTAGTAGGTACTACTATCTAAAGTACCTACTTTAGATGACACTAATTATTCTTATGAAGATGGAGTTTAAAAACCCTAAGGAACCTTAAAAAAAGTAAAAGAAATCTACTTAACACTTAGTAACCTGCCATTTGAAGCAACAGTTGTTGATAAAATTTGGTTTTAATTTTATAGTACAGACAAAAACTAGTTTTTCAATTATGTTTTGGAAATACGTGTCCCTGTTTAGTAACAAATTTGGTCAGTTTAGGTTACCATAACGTAAATCTTCGCGTATCCACTGCGACCAAGAGACGTACCCCAAGAAACATAGGATCTGCAGTTTTGTATGCACTCTGAACGAGTTTCCAATCTCAGATTATAGAACAAAAGGCAGATAGAGCTTGCCGACGCGAGTGAGGCCAAAAAAGTTTACGCAAAAAAAAAGCGTTTTTTGTGAATTAAAGTTTGCCAATCTGCCTATTGTTCTGTAATCTATATTTACGAGAGGATTTTTGATTTATTTATAATGGCAGCTTAGTTTCAATCGTTGGCAGAAATGGTAAATGTCTTTAAAGTTACATAGGCCCGTATTATAGTGTCAAAGGTTTGGATCAAGATTGAGAAAATTGAATTAGAAACCTGGACTTATGAAGTAAGGGTTATTTTCGTATAACAATAATCATGAAACTTAACTGTATTACCTAAGTTTTAAGCAAAGCTTTAGTCATATCTGATGTATTCAACCGTTAATAATAACATAATTAATTACTTGACGGCAATGTTAATATGAATTAATCATTCCTTGTACAGTCAGCAACGTAAGTAGCTGAACAGATACTTTACAAAACCTGTACACTAATAATTACAGGTACCTGTAGGTTTTTGTAGACACGATAACAACATAACTGTATATCTTTAAAGTATGGATACGGCCCGGATGCATCAAAACAAAAAAAAATACAAATTGGTATAAAGTAGCTAACGGTAAAAGTCATGTAACGGTAGTCAGAAAGCAAAATGTAAATTTTAGATTGATAAAAATAAAAATACATTTTCAACTGATTTTGTTTACGAACGTGTAAGATGATAATTATAAAGATATGCGAATGAAGTTTGAAGAAAACTGCTGATAGTGAAAAGGTGTTTTGTATCTGTTCAGGTACATATGTATGTCGCCGACTATACTTACTTAATTAAGTCTACGGTTGATATCTCATAATTACAATGGCATAACGGATAATACTCGCAAGTTCACCGCTTGATTGGGTCTGTCAAGGCACTGGCAGTCATTATTGTTTCATATAAATTGTAGCAATTTATTTGTTTTCTCACGACACACCTTGATGCATTCGTCATAACCGAATAGCTTGTGTAGAATTTTTGTTTTAAATGTTATCTTACGGAGTTCCTTGCCGTTTCTTCTCAGTTGAAGTTAGACTTACGAGGTGGTAAGTTGAAAATCTGTCGCCAAATACTTACCGGTAGCCTGGCAGTGGCACTTGAGAGCCAGTTCCTTTTAGTGTGTCCTTCGGGCGCATAATGTCATTATGGTGAGTTTGTGTAATGGCGGAGATTTGGATGAAATTTGGCCCTTATATACCCTGGAATAAAGCATAGGATTCCCAGGAAAAGAGCCCTTACGAACGCAGATTAAGTCGCGGAGCTGAACTAGTCTATATGGCAGAACTACCATTATAATTGATATAGTTTCATGAGTCACAAAGTTACTAGATGTATTATGATTGCTCTGATGTCAGGTTAGTTGAGTTATATGATATTTCTGTGGTAATTTGGAATGATCAAAACATGGTTGGAAATACCGGTTGCTGGTTAAATGCAAATTGCTAATTTGCTGACAGCTCAGAGTATATAAATACTACTGACAGGGAATTGATTGTCAACTTGGGATACTGAGTCTCTATTATATCCGCTGCCTAAAACCGACGCATTCGGTGATTCATATGATAAAATTCATCAGAACAGAACAATTACGAATTTTATTCATATCTTATGTACTGTCCTTATACTATCCCTAACCGCGACACCCATGTGCAGGTTGTGTGGGGAACATAACGCATAGAGCACCATCTGTGCACATGCGATTCACTGGCTGGTAAGCGAATGAGTCTCGTAGGGCTTGGGTATCCAATACCAGACTATAGGCTCATATCTCCTAGCCTCGTTGTAAAACTCATGAAAAGAGTTTTCAACGAGACTGGGGAGGAGTAAGTTATCTAGGACCACAAAAGATCCCAATGGTCGAAGTGTCCGTGTTATTTCTCGGCCCTTCCACAAGATAAGATAAGATACTGTCCTTATATGAATACGCTGCTAATGCTTTCATAATAATCATCTTTTGTACTAAACTGTAACATTGAAAAGCAAAAATTACATCACCTTCCGTATTCAACACAAAACACATACGTGTTGTTGGTAACAAGTCACAATAATTAGCTGCGCCCGCGCCGGCGGCGGCTCTAGCTTGCGTCGTCTCCAATGTCGCTCCCACGGTGGACAGCGACGTCATCACACGACAATCGGCCAAGAGGTCGAAGGACTCCACGTAAACTATTGTTGCTGGAACAATGGTTATATTTCCTTTAGAATCTGTGCATCATGAGCATCTACCGGTTGTCGCTGAATGCAAGGTCTGCTATTTTCAATTAGTAAACGATTTATAATGAAAATACGACATTTAAGTGTTTAGAAGTGTTGGTAGTATTCGAATTTGCTTCCCGATTTTAGTTTTCGAAGATTTAGGTAAGATTGTTAGCTGCAAATGCAAAGTACATTTGAATCAGGAATTAAATAATTGAAATTGTAACTTTTTTACCATGTAAATGCTTGTGTTTGACCTCAATCTCATCATGGTAAGTGATGATATGGCCGAAGGTGGTGAGCACACAAAGCCTAGAAGGAACTGACTCTCAAATACAGTTGTTGGAACACACCAATAGGTGTATTTGAGTGCTAGCCAGGAGGATACTGCAAAGTACCTACCACCCTATCACCGTGCAATAGTTTAACTTACGATATTTTCCTTCACCGAAAGCTCAAGTTCATTGTAGGATTCGAACCAGAGACCTTCTCAGCATCTGATGTCACTACCACTGAGCTTATCATATCGCCCTAAATCATCTACATAAATTCAAGAATTACCGTACAAGCATGTTCTGTGAATGATTTTAACCTGCACATTTTAGACGGTGTCGGTACTTCCCTTTGCAATGAATGTGAAGTGTCTCTGGAGTATCCATGATTATTATTGGCACATTTGCTAAGTTTAAGCAAAATGCGTAATGATGTAAATTAGTGGGATGTGTGGGATATGTATGCTACGCTTTCCTACCAATAAATAGTGGCAACCATTACAATACCCACAAAGTAAAGGATCTGTTTGACTGTCAGTTGTTCTGCGTGGCGTGCGTGGTGGCGCGGCGCGTGTCCCAGGACGACGAGGCGCGGCTGGCGCTGCTGCTGCAGAAGCTGTCGAGGGAGTGGTCGCTGCTCACCTCCGTCACATGGGACTCCGTCGGAGGGGCTTTTGCTGATGCTGTTTATGGAGGTAGCTACATATCTATATTTTTACTCGTCGTTCCTGCTTGTTATTTGTTTAATATATAGTTTTTTGTCAACAATTATTTTTAAATTTTACCAGTTACACAAAATATTGTCAATAGTGAACTTATTAAACATATTAAGTTTCAATAACATAGCTCTTAAAATGTTACGCACTGTCAAAAAGTTATCAGATCTAATGTAGAGCCAAGCTTATAACTCTACACTCCTTAACTCTACAAGCACTAACTTCACAAACTGTACACACCGTACTCAAAATAACGGCTTGGTCGTTTCGCTACTACAAAAACTATATTACAGAGAAGTAATTAACAGTGAACAAATGTTTCACCTTACGCCCATGTGACGGTAGCGAACGGTCTCGTCTTGGCAACATTTTACATGAAAATGTTTTATGTGGGATTCATTTTAAAATTACCTTTTGATGATTTTTGTATTGTGGTATACTTATAACTACTGCAACTTTCATAGTTCTCATTGTAATTAAGATAATTCTATTTTTAATACACAAATAAACTTATTCTTATTTCTTGCCGGAGTCTTCTCAGTTTAAGTGTATTACGAACCGGCGGTAAATTCAACTATATGTACCAATTTAACGTTCATAAGTGCCTTACTAGGGCCTAAACTGAATAAATGACTTTTTGATTTTGATTTTATTGGGTTTGCATAAGAACTGTTTGATGGATGACAGTAAAACAGTAGGTGGGGTAGTTGCTAAAAATTAATGGCTTATTAAGCCGGTTACCTCGCCATGTTTTTGACCGATATCAAATAAGATATAATCTTTAACTACGTCATTCTGATAGTGGTTAAAAAGTTTAGATTATTTGAGAAACAAAACCAGCAGTAAGATAAAGGAAATATTACCTGCAGCCTTACGATATTTTGTAGATGTAGATGATTTCTAATTACAATAACCTTCTTTGCTACGGCAAGGCAAGGCACCTATACCGAGGATTGGCTTAGTATTGACTTTATCATATAGCTTTGCACGCTATACGGGTGAGAAAGAGTGGTAGCTCTAAATACTTACAGTATTACCCAACTGATATCGCGCGTCGTGAATCTTCGTTCGCACAGAAAATAAAGTATGGCCCCGAAGATTAACGAAAGAATGCTTAAAACTTACAATCAACCTTAGATCACTACTATAAAGTTCTTAATACACTGCAGCTGTTAGTTCCGTCTCACTCGCAAGTCACGCCCCTCCGCACGGCGCGCGCTATCATGGCGGCAGCTGCCGACCAATAGCATTTCCCGCGCTTTGAAAATGTATCTTCTGCACAGGTACATCGGTAAGCCATATTAATTGGGTACTACTGTACGTTATGGAGCCTGTTAAACCCTAATTTAAAGCACAATGGAATAAAGAAATTAATATTTTCGTTTGTTTTTACAGGATACGTGATTATAACCTTTGGGCTGATATTGGCACGAATTTTCCAAGAGATACCGAGGGGACGACGAATACTGGAAGGCATATTCCTTGGATTTGGCATGCTGTTCTTCCTTGTTTTGGGTACGTTACCTTAATATTTGACTTATAAGTAGTTTTGCCTACATGAACCGTTTTTAATGTACTAATTTATCATCAGGTGGCCTAGAACTGGCATCAATAGACTCAGTTCCAAGAAACTTGGTAGTCAACGCATCAGTCCTCGGAAGTCTCTCTATAATTGTCGCCGCACTCTTCCTCGTCGACCTAATGGGTCCAAGAATTTATACATCAACTCATCACGCACAAACAGACCCTATGAAGTCACCGAAACCTGAAAAGAAAGTTTCAATTGTAACCTCTCTGAATGTTAACGGAGTGAACGGACATATACCAAACGGCAAACAAAATGGACACATTCCAGCTGAAAGACCAAAAGATTTGGATCTAGAGAAGAACGCAACAGAAAAGGTTGTTAAGAAAGATGAAACAACTCTATTCGATCCGCCAAAACTAGATTTTACAAAGTACGAAGATGATGAGAAAGATAATTTGGAGAAGACCAAATTTGGATCGGTACGTAATGGTATCGGAGGTGGCAACTATGTCCGACTTTCTGATCCTCTAGCCGAGCCCGACAGACTTCACTACGAGCGAGAACTCGCTAAATTCAACGAACAATACTTAAGGGACTATCTGGACAATTTCGAAGGCAAATTGTCAGTTAGAGAAAACTATTTACCAGAACTGCAAACGCCGGTCTTTGCGAAGGTAAAGACTGGTAGATTGAAGGGTCTGTACGATGATATGTCGCCGAGTTATGAGCAGAAACAGCAAGTGAAGTCGCCAAGTAAAGCAAAGACAGTTTCGACACCGACATTGCAGCAATTGGAGGATTATTTAAGAAGTTCTAGTAGGTCTAGAAGAGCAGACACTCCGGCGTTGTTCCCAATGGAACCGATACAAGAAAGGGATAGGGAAGGTGGTGATAGAGCGTCTGGCACCCCGACAGATCCTGGGTACGTGCAGTACACGGCAGGCCGGTGGCCAGATAAACGTGATCTACGCACTCCTAGGCATAGTCCTACTCAGTAACATAACTTATAAATAGTGTATTCTGAGTATCGATAATTCAAACAAGTACAATAAACAGGATTATTTTTATTTTTGGGAATACTGATGCTAGAAGATATGTGTCGACTTCTGTTTTTGTCTTGTCTTGTTTGCATTAGCCCAATGACATGGCTGATGTTTAAGATACATTGATAAAGACTGCTAATGATTCTCTTAGTACATATTTTGTATCGATATTTAGACAACACTATGCATCATGACTGACGAACATTATCCACCTTGTGATTGTGAAGTGTGTGAGAGCCATTTTATGTTAATTAAGTATATTTTAGTAATACTAATATATTTTTTGCAGTTTCGACGTAATAAACGAATATAACTACCATCCCAAGCATTTTAATTGATTCACTCAAATTATAGACACGTTTTTTGTTTTTAATAAAATTGTTTGAAAACAAAAGAATTAACCGCCAAGGTAGAGATAATTTTCATGGAATCGTTTTGAGTTAAGGAAGTTCGTTGCTCTAAGTTGTAAGTGGAAGATTACACTTAATTTTGAAATAATGAGTTGGTGTGACACATACATAATATATGTAAACGTGTGTAGTAGTCCAAACATTTATTACAATGTCATAGCATTTTTATCTTATTCATAACTAAACTACAGGTATCATTTGATTTTTTTTGTTGTACTTAACCATATAGCAAAAAGCTGAAGCAATAACTTTGATACAGCATTTAATAGCATTAATCTGTCTGTGACTCCACAGAAATATAAGCTGCGTGTGCGGTCACTTAAAGATAGTATTGAAAATATATCTTAATATGCCTAGCTATAATTTATATACGTCTGAGATGGGCTTGTTGTTATCGTAATTCATAGTAAGGTTACAGTGCTGCCGCCGCAGAGAGAATTAATTAGCCAAATCTTGGAAACGGCTAATCCGACTGCAATGGAACTTTCCTGGTTTGGATGGTTCAGTATTTTCATAGGCCTAGCTTAGTGAATGTCCGTTTCAGTCATTTGGTCAATATTAACAGGTGTCAGCAACGCATTCTTATGATAACACGGGCCCGCGATTTCATCCGCGTTCTCGTGTTATGTTCTCCCGGGAAAAGTATCCTATATGTTATTCCAGGCTATGATCTACCTGTATGCCAAATTCCATCCTGATTGGTTGTGCCATAGAGGCGTCAAGCGTTAAACAAACTCTCTTTCGCATTTATTATATTGAGTAGGTGGATAACCTTTGTAAACATGCAAAACTATATATAAAAAAAATATCAATAACTGAACTTGGTAACATAATAGATTCATCCGCTTCAATGAGTTTCGCAATATTTCTCAGGTTTTGTACGGCACGCTAAAAGAGCGAGTTAATTTCAGACGCTATTGTTAATGGAATGGACCTTACAAACAGCATCCATGGTTCAATGAGCTACAGTATTCATGTTGCAATGAATTAGGCGAGTTAGCGAATGTCAAGTTCATATTAGGGTTGATGGTTGGGTGCAAGTTGGGTGATTTAGTTGAACATGCGTGGGTAACAAATACCTTACGATTTAGACTTGTTGTTTAGATACACAGACTACGGAGGACATAATTCTCGCTAACAAAAAACTGTGTCTATGGAGTCGGCCACCTCTCACGCACACCTTAGTTGGCTATTCCGCGGGAAATTAGACTCTGTCGCCGTTTACACAGAGTCGATTACTCGCGCTCAACTAATGTGTGAATGTGTGCGTGCCGGCTTGTACGTACAGCGTGGTGGCCGACTTGAGTGACACAGTTTTTTGTTAGCGAGAATATATCCGACTTTTTTAATATCTGTGTTTAGATATTTAAAATACAAGGCAAAGGTCCGACAGCGAACGGTCTATTTTCAGTTTAAAGAGAGAATGGAAGTAAATCATGGAACGTACTTACATTCGTTTTGAGACTGTATGGAATCCTGGATTCATATCTCCAAATCGCTTGCTGTGGTAGAACTCTTAATTTTTACTATGGCCAATTGTTTGATCCCAATCTAACCATCGGCAGTGATGATACCGTTCTCACATAAAAAATCTGTCGCCAAGCACCTTCTGGTGTCTTCCGTCCGAGAGCTGCACTTGAGTTTCACTTAAATTCGCTCCTAGGCTTTGTGCTTACCACCTTCGACTACGATATCATATCTATAAAAAGTTTCATAGATTCTTTATTTGAATTACTTATACCTCTGGACTGAATAACTTACCTAGGTACTTAACATAATGTGAGGTAGTTCTTTTTTACTTTAAACCTTTGTTAGTCTAATTACTGGACAATCGCATTGTGTGCGATTGCGACACAAACAAATTATCGTTAGCTTAGTGCATTACTGTTAGTTTGTGTAGGTAGGTATATCTATCTATGACATGTGCATGACTAATGTATGTTGGTTATATTTAAATTATGTTTCTATACACTTCGTTATTATAATATATATATTTTGTCTTTATAGGTAAAACAGTAAGGTCTATAATTGAATGAAACTACACAAAACAGATTCTTCAGCTATTATGCGAAAAAATTCTATTCGAACGTATAAATTCCCACCCTAAAAATAGTTACAGCTAATGAGTTGGAGTGACATGACAGATGAATGATTGGAAGATGGTAGGGTACTTTGTAGTTACCGCATGCCTGCCCAAACCTCTAAATTAAAAATCTGTCGTCAAGCACCTGCCAGTGTCTTCTGGCAGTTACCTACACATGAGAGCTAGTTGACGTTAAAGTCGGCGAGATCTAATAATAGTCCTGTTTTGATAACACATACAGCAATGTGTCTCAACAAGACTAACATAGTACAACAAGAATAGTGCTTTTGTCAAAACGGGCCTCTTAGGGTTCGTTCATACAGAACGGCTCGGAGAGAAGAGCATATTTTGATATGCGTTTAAAAATAGAATTTAGGATCATTGAAATAAGGTAATTAATTGAAATGCTGGAGAGCCGACCTAATGCGCTAACAAACGAAATAAAAGGTAAAAATCAACTTTATTACAATGATCTTAATGTATATTTTTAAACGCGTATCAAAATATGCTCTCTCCGCCCGGTTTGTGTGAAAGGACTCTTAGATCACGAGAACTTTATATGGTAGAACGTCTGACACAAAAAAGCCTATGTAAATCTGTCAGAAAAACCGCAACATACAAGAATTCATCCATCATTTTATGAACTCCGTAATTCATTGTTATCATCTTAAAAATCTTATTAAATATTATGACACATTTTATAGCTCTTGCGGGAATTATTCTCACGAGAAACAACTTCTGCGACCTCGGAATAAGTCTTCAATAACTATGTAGTTTCGTATAATTACTGGAAAATACATAATTAATTCTGCCAAAAGCTGTAGTTTCCAAGTTCCGGTTATATTGAAACAAAAAATAAATCAAATCGTGTGCTTCGTGGCAGTGGTAAAGGACAAGAAAATATTGCGGTTTCAATCTGATCCCCATATTTTACCCCTTTTAAAATTAAACCCTAGTTTCAGGAAGTTCTTAGTGATTAACTTACTTTATATAAAGAACTCCTGTGCAAAATTTCAGGGTTTTAGCAAGACCTGCCAGTTTCTGAAAGACAAATCAAAGTTAATCTCTTGTTAAAAGTATAGGTACCTGTCATTGTCATTGACGTCTAAAATGACAAAGACGGCCACAGTTTTGATCATAGATTAATTTTGATTTGGCTTTCAGAAATTGGCGGTATGTGTTGTCTCTCAGTCATACAGAGTAATTATGTAGATAATAATATGATTGTGTTCTTAGAAGAGGTAGGCAGAGGTATTCTTCCAATTTTAGTTTTCAATGGTTTCGATATATTGGGTAGATTAAATCTGATCACTCATTATCATTTTGTAATTAACTATCCTCATCAACATTCTTCACTCGTCTAATGACCCCAGGGACATCTAATGGTGCACGAGCCGAGCCGCTCTTCATTCGTCGCTTGCGATGTCAAGTGTGGACGTTACAACGAGCCTACAACACGAGAGCGACGCGAATCCCTGTGTTCTTTAAAAAACTGAAAATTTGCGGAGTGCGTGAAATGAGCGCGGGCCGAACGCTCATTCGAGGCTCGCAAGTCCGACTACGCTACGCAAATTCGTGCTCCACGTGTGCTGGGTAGCTTAGACGCACCTTTATATGTTATTTTTTCCCATAAATAAGAGATAAACGTATATGTACCACGGGGTCACATGTTAAACAGCAGCCTTGTCCAACGGCGCATAGACAAAGGACACTTTTTACCAGCTCTCGTGGGAAACAGCGCGCAACCTCGATCATCGCTCTACACCGTGCCGCGCCGTCAGCTGGGTTGGTGACGATGAACGAATTCTGGTATTACTTTGGGTAGGTATTGAATCATATTAAGATCCGAAAGGTCCAATCAAATTATGCATTTCTTTTATGGCGCATTATCAGAAGTTCAAGAAAGTGTATATGTCGGCGTCCGATCGTTTAATTGGCCAGATCTTGAAACTCCTCGGCATATCATGATTCATGAAACGCCGCCATTTCATGATTTGGCCAGTTATATCATGGTATGTCTAATAGAATATAGGACGAGAGAAACCTATTCGACGATATTCCCCTTATACTGTTTTGAAGTCTGCGAAATATTTTCTATAGAACACGTAATGCGATTTCGCTCACTTCAAAACAGTGTCAGTTAAGAGTTATTTAATACTTTTTAGCGTACTTTGAAGGCGGTTTTTTTTTTATTTTCTTTTATTTTATTCGTTCAGGACACAAACAGCCTTACACAGACTAAAAAACATTATAACTAAATAAACACTAATAGGCCTAAAGGTTTTTTTGTTAAAAAGTTAATTTATTATTTCTAAGATTCATAGTGTCGGAGATTACCTCCTACTACTTCAACTACTATTAACTAGGTATTCTGTGCTCCTACATCCAAACTAACAAATAAACTTTACCTGTTTATAATATTATTGTGGATTAGGTACGTCTTGTTTGCATTTATTTGATAGATTTGGGAGGTGTGCAAAAAATATAAATAGAAAATACATTTTGTGAAAATAACTTTAATTGGTATCTACAATATATTCTCATACATCGAATAATTTCTTTAAATATATTACATGACAACGAAATAATTCATTTTAAGTACAATAAACATGACTCCGACCTCGCGGTCTTTGGACGATTCCATAATATATAAATGAATATTAGAATACAATGTTTTAATTCTAATTTATAAATAGCACCTTCGGTAGAATTCGAGGAAGACAGTTCTGGATAAGGCACAGCATGCATCATGCGACAACCTCGTAGTATGTAATGTTCTTAGTTTTTGCTGTTGGAAATAACAATACTATATAGCAAATAATACGAATTCCATAGACAACAAAACGTCTCGATTTGACTACATACTTTAATTAAAAGTTACAAATTATTGCTTCATAGGGTTTATAATGCATTGTATTGGAAACAGTTACAACAGTAAATTGTGTAAATGAGTTGTGAATAATATGAATTAATTATAAAAACATTAAAAAATAAATGACGTACGAAATCCTTGCATTGTGTTATTAATTAATAATATCTATATAATAATTGCGCTAAATAGAGAATATGTAATATAATTTATAGAATAATTATTTTGGTGGTTACATAAAAATTGGAATGCATTGACGAGAAAAAATCAATTTTCCTTAACATTAAATCCCTTTATATAAATACTAAAGTAAAACTAAAATAAATGACTAAAATGAAAATAGAAGTACACTTCGACTAAAATACGCGTCTGGTAAACGCAACATGTGTGTGTGCCCTAATAATCCTATTATCATTTCAATCGAAATTATATGACATGTTTACACCTATTTTATTTATTTGTATAAAATGTTTCAGATCTTTGAAGGACGGAATGATTGTAAAATTTGAGGTAAGTGTAACAACAAGTAAGAACATGAAACGGTCGGCACATATACACTGCACAATTGGAGTCTTATCACCGTTGTAAAGTTGACTTTCAGCCGTTGAAAGCTGTGGAAAGATAGAACATTGTTAAGTTAGTAAATATAATACTAAAGTCGATTGAGAAAGATAATCTATTATTTGTTTATACAAACAATAGACAGCAAAGTCGATCATCAACATTGGGTGTAATTTTGGCAATGTCTTGTTGCAAAATACACCTAAAATTATTGAATAAATGATTTGATTTGATTTGAGAGAGTAGAATCTAGAACCATCTGAGGCCATTTCTCAGAACAATTAAACATGTTTGTGTACACAAATGATGTTCTGGATGCTCTTTGAGCGAATAAACGCTATGCTAAAAGTGGACTAGAACCGTCATAAGTGGGCATTTTAGCAGATTTACACCACGATACTATAATTCTGCCTTGAGTTTGTGTTGTCAGCTTGTCCTGTAAGTAAGTGGGCAAGAGGGGAAACTGACTCCTAGAGATTCAAAAATGTTGCCAAATGCAAAGCAACCATAGTCAAGTCCACTCATTTGACTTGCTTGACCTTTTATTACTATCGCTGCGTCGAAGATAGAGATAGTAAGACTCGCACTGCAAATAGGTAGGTACCTACTTGACTGTACCTACAATTAAGTAGGTACAGTCAAGTAGGTACCTACCTAATACATTTCCATCTTCCACATATTTGTGTGACAGACCAGTTGGCGCGGTTGATTAAGACTCCTACGGCGCCGCAGGTCGTGGGTTCGATTCCCACACAGGACATGCATTTGTGTGCATGAACATGTCTGTATGTTCTGAGTCTGTGTGTAATTATGTATTTACAAATAAATACTGGTATATTAGTTATTTTGTTTTCGCGTCCCCTGGGCCATCGGATGTCGAAGCTCTTGGCTGTGGACATAAATAACAGAAGTGTTACCTGGTGAGTGTCTCTGGTCGCGCTGTAGAGCGACATATTGCCGCACAAGCCTGGCCACCTCATGCGCCTGTTCCGCCTGCAGCCGCGTCACGCGCTGCTGCAGCAGGGAACCGCACTTCACGTCCAGGAACAGTGTGCCGTCTTCGGAACGAACCTGGGGGTTAATCAAAATCAAATCATTTATTTCAAATAGACCTTCGCGGGGACTTACGAAAAGTTGACTCTAATATCGATACGGAAGGTTGCATTTACTGACAAGAGCCGGCAATAAATTCATCAATTTTATTATTCTTTTCTTTCCCGAACGTTAGTCACTTAGTTGTGATAGTCGTTAAGCTAGTTGGAGGCCTCCTAGGCGGCTTGACAACTCCAACAGTAGGTTGACCACTAGCCTACCGAGCACCGATCCGCAGTGGGCACTCGTGGTGGAGTATCTGCCCATTCCCTTTCACCCTAATTTGTTTGCAGGAGGCCTTTACTCAGAGGGACTTTATAGGCTGATAAAGATAAGATAAAGATAAAATTTTATTTGAGCCACCAATTTTTTTACAAATTACATTTGTACCGATGACATCTACAATAATATAAAACTGTGTCGCAGATATCAACGCCTTCCTCAATTTTACAAACATGAACAGAGCCTAAAACATATTAAAGAAATTAAAACTAACATGCAAGACAAGAAGTGATTTTGAATTGTCCAGTGTAATTGTAAAGTGTGCCTATATGAACTGTGTGAATGTTGGTGTGTGTGTGTGAGTGTATGTAGTGTGTGAATTTTGTGAATGTATAGTGCTATATATGAAGCGCTCGTGGTGTAGCATGATCAGCCGTTCTTAATCGATCGGCAAAGTTAAGCTACGCCTGTCGTGGTCGGTATCAGGATGGGTAACCGCCTAGTGGTATTTCAAATCGAGCGTTTCCGTGCTTCGGAAGGCACGTAAAGCCGTTGGTCCCGGTTATCACTTAGTTGTGATAGTCGTTAAGCTAGTTAGATGCCTCCTAGGCGGCTTAAAAAATTCCAACAGTAGGTTGACCACTAGCCTACCTCCACCGATCCGCAGTGGGCATGCGTGGTGGAGTATTGCCCATTCCCTTTCACCTTCATTTGTGAAAGGAGGCCTGTGCTCAGCAGTGGGACATTATAGGCTGATGATGATGATGATAGTGCTATTTAAGCGATAATAAGTTTTCAGTCTCTTGATAGGACAACAATTTGAACCATTCGGTATATTTTAATTTGCACTTATATAAAGGTAGATGATGGAGACTCCTTACCTTCCTGGTAGATATAAGTTCGCTGTAAGGCCAGTGCGTGTCGGTCTCGTGCGTGGCGGGATGCAGCAGATGCACGCCGCGTCGGTTCAACGCTAGCACGTGTTCGCGCCACTCGCCCGCGCCCGCTCCCGCACCCGCACCCGCTCCCGCACCGCCCGCTCCCGCGCCGGATACTCGCCGCACCGCGAAGAACGATGAACCGAATAGTGGCCAGCGGGAGAGGACCTGACAATTATTATTAATTTATTGCTAAACAAGTATATACTAGTGGGTCTGTGAGCTGTCCACGTCGCGAACCTCGATGATTATATGTAATTTTTTCATCGATTCAGTTTTTGAACTGTTGAAATAGCTCCGCCATATTGTCAATTTTCCAAAAACTGACTCGCCAAAAAAACCCATATAATTGGCTACTTTCCTAAAAATATATATTTATTCCATCAGTTAGATTATTTATCAAAAAATATTGGACACGTATTTTTTTTTCCATCAATCAAACAAAAAATTATGATGATATAGCCCGTTAAAGTTCTGCGTGACGTCACATTTCACAAAAAAATTATACACAATTTTCTGATAATCTAACTGACGGACTAAATAGAATTATATATTTTTTACCCAGGAAAATACCTAACTTGCTCACAAAATTTCACGATAATCGGTTGAGAAATACGCGGACATACAGCATTTTTGTTCAAGCTGAAACGGAGACGCTTCCTTAGTGAAAATCCCTTCCTTAGTGAACCTTTGTGAGGACATATGTTCAAAAATTCGTTGATAGATTAGTCAGTAAATCAGGACAAGTCTTTTTATGTGTATATTAGATACTAATAAGATAGATTTATAACAGCACATGGTCACTGTAAAAATATTTTTGTTGCTTATTGCAATACAAAGCAAGAGTACTCCAAGGGTCGTTTCTTGGACTCATACTCTATAACATATACACATGTGACTTAAAGCAAACACCAAATATTACTGTTGCTACATTTTCTATTGATGCCTCATTCCTATGCAATATTTTTTTTAAATTATATTCATTTTTAAATTTGGCATCAATAACGCGAAACGATTAATGTAACATAACAAAATTTAATTTTTAATACAAGCTTTTTGTTGTGACTCACTTTTATTTGACTGTACTTGCATTGTCTTCCAATATACTAATGTATACCAAATATCAAGTGAATCCGACCTCTGGCAGTGGATGAAATTCGACTTGCAAGATTTTATCCGAACATAAACCGACATAACATTTTTTTTTTTTTTAATTATTTATTCATATAAAGTAGGTACTAACATATTAACATAATCTGCCAAACTGTGAGACAGTTTGTCGGCAGCAGTTCCCGTGGATAATTTCATGTACAAACTTACACTGACTTATTATAGAAATATCTCGTATAATATATTTATTTACTAACTAACTAACCTCCCTACTCATAAAGCGCCATTCAACCAATACACCGATCAAATGGTCACGCAAACAACGTCACATTATTTGTCAATGACAATAAAGTGACGCTATCTACGCGATCCCTCAAACAGTACACTACTAGTCAAACAACGCTTCACGAGCAAGGGGGTGACACATTATTAATTATGTTCATGAATATAAACATGCATGCACATAAGCAACATTGCACTTACAGAACATTAATTTTAGCATACCAAAGAACCTATATAACCCAACAAGACTTCTGGAGGAGATGAATGCTGTCAACAAACACTGTAATTAACACTGTAATTATCAATGATATTATAATAGAGATATGCTACCCTCACACTAAGCGGCATTCAGTTATTGTTGAATTAGGTGAATGCGATAGATAATATTTAAAAAAGCTTTATGTAGCCGCTAAGCAAAATTAAGACAATTGTCTGAATTTGTCTGCAACAATTAGCGTGCGTTAATGCGATATCTACCTCTTTTTATTATAATATCATTGGTAATTACTCAATTAGATTAGATAGATTAACAATTATTGGGCTTTCATAAATCTATGGACTATGGACACAGGGATAAATAGTGTTTTCTTAAAGTTACCTTCATATGCTTTTTAGATTTTATATGTTTAAGCATATCCTGAGGCAGCTCGTTCGTGAGTACAGGCGTTAGCCAACGCCTTGCTCGCTTGCCGTAGTAATTTTTAATTTTCGGTATAATTAATTTTTTTATCTTGGATAGACGGGTTGAATACGTATGCTCTCTCTCCTGTTTATACTCATTGTTGTTATATTGTTCCATTAAAATTTCCATTTTTTTTTTTTTTTCTATTGGCAATATTCCACATATTTTGAAAAGTTTTTCGTAATCCCTCTCAACAGAATTTTTAATATTGTTATCGACAAGAAGTTTGATTAATCGAATTTGCAGTGCTTTAATTTTATTCAAATGTACAGGGAATGTGAGACCATACGCACCCAATCCGTATGATATTACTGCGTCAGCCAATGCATAAAAGAGAATATACATAATGCCCTTAGTTACGACATATCTCAGACTTTGTAATTTACAGAGAATTGACCGTAATCTATTACATACCAAATCGACATGGAGATTCCAACCAAAATGGTTGTCAATAATCAATCCGAGGTATTTATAGGAGGACACAATTTCTAGTTTTTTACAATTACACATACTTTTATTCATGTTCTTATGCAAGCAGTCATAAGTGTGGCCTTTAATTTGAATGGAAATCTGTTTACATTTATTATAAGGTGAAAGTATAGACATACATTTAGTTTTTTCGATATTTATAATAATCCCATTGTCATGGGCCCACCGCACAACGTTATCGAAGTCATCTTGCATTACATTTTGTATTGTATTTTGGTTTGTGTGACTATAGATAATACATGTGTCATCAGCGTACATGTACGAATTGCATTTTTTTATTACATTAGGCATGCTATTTACATGCATTATGTAACCAACTGGGCCATAAACTGAGCCAGTAGGCACGCCAAACTTTATGTTACCTCTCTTACTATCGGTCCCACATATACGGACAGTGAGTTGCCTATTACTTAGATATTCCCTAAACCATGCACTAACTGGACCCCTTATACCACACTCTTGCATAGACTGCAGTAAGCCATCGTGGTCGAGGGTATCGAAGGCTTTCTTGAAGTCTATAAATATTGCAAATACAATTTTTTGTTGATTTAGTGAACTGTTTACTTTGTCTACAAACGCAGACAGAACCGTTGCCGTACTTTTGTTCGGACGAAAACCATGCTGAACCTCGTTTATAATTTTATTATTTTCCAAAAATACTGTAATTTGAGCCACTATAATTTTTTCAAAAATTTTATTTAATACGTTCAAAATGGCTATCGGCCTGTAATTTGTAAATTCGGTGTGGGGACCTTGTTTATAGATTGGCCTGATAATAGCTGTTTTCAACTCATTAGGATACACTCCCTTTTGGATACATAAGTTTATGAATCGTGCAATTACTGGGGAAATATTTTTTTTTATTTCTTTTAAGTCCTTTAGTCTGATACCATCTGACCCCGAAGCCTTATTACTGTCCATATTGTCTATCACCTTTATTACATGGTCAGGTAAAACTCTTTTAAATCTAAAACTAACGTTGCTCTCATCCACATAATACTTTCGCTCCATAAAAAGTTCCTGGCACCGATGTTGATTTTTAATGTCCTCTATCTCCCTTGTAAAAGTGTTACAAAAGCCCTCACAAACATTCGTTTTCGTTTTTGATTTTAACATGTGCTTTTCCATCACCTCGTCCACTGACAATTTACTTCGCCCTAACCAGCTATTTACATTACTCCAAATTTTGCGCATATCCCCTTTGCAGCTTATTAAACTCCTTTTTCGGTCATCATTCCTGGCACGGTTTATTATTTTGTTGGTATAATTTCTATGTCTTGTGTACTCAAGTCTTAAGTTGTTATTTTTCGGGTGTGATTTCCATTTCCTAAAAAGCGTATCTTTTTTTTCGATAAGGTTTTGAAGTTGCCTGTTAACCCATGGTTGCGATGCACGTTTTGCAGTGTGCGTGCGATAAGAAGCACATGTGCTATATATGTTTCTGAATATATCTACAATACCACTGTAAATAATAAAAGGGTCTTCAATATTCAATAAATCAAACCAATTTATTTCGTGTAGCATTTTACTTATCATTTTATTATTATAATATGTACTGGGGGTGGGAATCGTGGTTTGTTTATCTAAATCAGCTGTAAATCCGATTATATAATGATCAGCAACCTTACTCATAACTGTGTATGTCTGACAGGCCTGTAGTGTACTTGCCCTGTCAGTCCGCATAAAGACGTGGTCAATGCATGACTTCACTCGGCGCTCCGCAGCAACACACTCCCGCGTTACGTCCCGTATGCCACACTGCAATCCGAGCCCACATAACATGTTTAAGTATCTATTTGAGGTAACTTCTAAATCTTTTTCTAAAATATTTATGTTTATGTCTCCAATCAAGATAACATTATTTCTACGGGGTACACGGTGCAATAAACATTTCAATTCACTTATAAAACTTGCCTTCTTTGTGTCCGGAGGTCGATATATAACAAATATATTTGCATTATAGTTACTTGTCTGCAATTCTCCCATTATTATCTCACAGTGTAACACATTTGATTCTTTCTGTATAAATGTGAGCTCACTCCTTATGTAAAGTAATATTCCTCCACCTCTCCTCTCTTTTCTTGTCCACGTATGCATGTTGAAACCATCGATTTGATATCTATAGGTTTCCTCCTTTTTAATATTAATTTCTGTTAAACATATCAAGTCTAAGTTATGTATGCATTCCCTTAATACAACTATCAATTCACTAAAATGTTTTCTCAATGAACATACGTTAATATGTATTATTTGTAATTTAGCTGTCTGTTTGTTCATCGAATCATACCAAGATTGTAAATCTGGATGTTTGCAGTACTCAATGTCATTTATATTTTGTTGTGGTGTGAAATCTGTTGGCATAGTTCAGATATAGTTTTTTTTTTTTCCTTTTTTTTACTTACTTACTTTTTTACGTAAGGCTTCTATAACTACTCTTCTTTTTTTTTATCAGTAATAGCTTCAATATCGCTTTCAAAATTAATCTGAAACACTTTATTTTCATTTTCATTCTTTTTAATAAGTATTTTTCCGTTCTGTATCCATATAAACTTAAAATTATCTTTCAGTTTGGTTTTCACACTCCAGAATAGTTGGCGCACTTGGCGAGTTACATGTTCATTTATGTAGATTCGAGTATTGTTACCATTTTTGTATACTGTATCATTGGTAATGTCCATTTTACGGCATTTCAACCAATTTGACCGAGCGTCTCGTGAGCGTAATGAGACAACCAGGGGTCTTGGAACTTTGCTGTTATCGCCAGGCATTCTCCAAACTTTTTCAACTTCCTCCACCTTTAGTTTTAGTTCCTGGGCAATTTTGCTGACTGTTACCATTAAGTTTTCTCCTTCCTGCTTTTGTACATTCACAAGCTCAATTTGCATTTCCAGTTCCTTTTGCTCAAGTCTCATTATACGCTCTTCCAACGCCTTGTTACATTTTTCAAGGTGCACATTTTTTTGAATCACGTCTTCTACTCTGTTTTCTTGCTTCTTAGAATCTTCTCTCATTTCCTTCTTGGTTTTCTCTAGTTCTGTATACTTTTCTCCAAGATAATCCACAGATCTTTCAAGCTCCACGTTTGTTTTTTTTATATCACTGATCTGGTTTTTTATCTCGGACATATCTGTAAGAATCTGGGGGAGGCGGGCATTTTGTTCATCTTTCATTGAGTTCAGAAGCGAGTTCATAGTTTTCATTTGCTCACCAAAACCAGCTAGGGTTTTGTTTATATCATCTGAGTTGCAACAAGACATTTTCTGTCGCCTGGGTTCATGAGTCACACTTGTATCACTATCAGTCTCGTTCTCCAGTCGTTTCTTTTTATTTTTACGGTGATCATTAATCCAGTCATTAATAGTAATACATTTTTCCTTCACTGTAGTAATATTTGGCTCAGAGCCATACGTTGAAGTTTTCTCCGGTGTACGCTGCGTTTTTGTATAAGCCATTTCAATTAGGCCTAATTGTATTTACCGCCGGCTGGCTGTCTTCTGAGATGTATATACACTATAGTAGGCTGCTATAGGTCGTGCACACTCACTATTGTAGCGCGGTTCGCTAGAGGAGCAGGGCGGGGGTAAACTACCTGCGCTCACGCATCGGAACCACTGTATATTGATCCTTTTTTATCGTATAACTTTGTCCTTGTCACAAATTTAATAACTTATCGTAGTTCCTAGGTGCGTCCGACGCATACGCGCGATCCACGAGAACTGATGACATACATTGCAAGTTAATAAAAAAAATGTAAAAAAGCCATATACACACCTGTAACACTTTGGCTTTAGCAGCGGCAGGAGTCAGACTCCTCGCATGAGGCCACTCAGCAGTGACCCAGGAGGCCCATTTCGCTGGCCTTGGCTCCCTCAGTGCTAGCAGAGGCTTAGGCAACAAGAACTTCAAGTCCCTTGCATGTGGGGCCTCCGGTAGGCCTGCCGCTCGATGTAGGAGGGCCGCCACGAGGGCCGCGTCTCGGGCTGCGGCGGCGCCGGGAGCTCCGCCCCCTGGGAGGACTAGGAGAAGGCCTTCTAGGTAATCTGGGGCCACCTGTCACGGAAATAAATGAATAAGGATGAGGAGGAAATAACAAATATCTCGAACGTGAAGTCCGTTCATTATACGTTCTTTATCAGGTAAGATTGCCATGGAAAAGGAATTATTGCTTTACTGTAAGGGATGACTTTAATAGCAGTTTTTGTAGCATACATCGGTGATTTCTAAATCAGTTGAGTGTCGAAGGTCACTAGATTAACTAGATCTTTAGTCCGAAAATCTGTCTGTATATTCCAGCAGATTCCAGCAATTGAAGTTGGGAGTGGGCCTTCTAGCATTTTTAAATGTCGGATATCTCTCAGATATCGCTTAAGTCTCTTGGCAGTTGTTTGACTTAAGAAAAATAGATTTAAAAAGTGTTTGTCAAGTGGTCAATCTACTATTAGAACAGATTTTTTCAAGCCTTTAGTCGATTTTCTCTGTGGTCCCGTCCAGCACGTACTCGTCGCCGGCTAGAGGCATCGTACTCAATACACTTGTTACCTGGTTAAACAACACTTCAGTGTAGAGCGGCGGCGCGTCAGGGCGCAGCGGATGGTGCCACACTGATCTACAGAAGATGAGGTAGAAGGGGTGGTGCGCTCGCTGCAGCTCGGTGGTCACGTCCAGCACGTACTCGTCGCCGGCTAGAGGTGTCGTACTCAATACACTTGTTACCTGGTTAAACAACACTTCAGTGTAGAGCGGCGGCGCGTCAGGGCGCAGCGGATGGTGCCACACTGATCTACAGAAGATGAGGTAGAAGGGGTGGTGCGCTCGCTGCAGCTCGGTGGTCACGTCCAGCACGTACTCGTCGCCAGCTAGAGGTGTCGTACTCAATACACTTGTTACCTGGTTAAACAACACTTCAGTGTAGAGCGGCGGCGCGTCAGGGCGCAGCGGATGGTGCCACACTGATCTACAGAAGATGAGGTAGAAGGGGTGGTGCGCTCGCTGCAGCTCGGTGGTCACGTCCAGCACGTACTCGTCGCCGGCTAGAGGCATTGTGAGCGCGTCGCCCGCCACTATGCAGTACAGGGAGAACTCGGCACGCTCCGCATCGCTTGTTACACCGATCTGTGGAGTTTTTGGTGATAATATTATAGAAAACACCCTTTCCTAAGAAATACCTGCACCTTACAGAATATCGCAGTCAAATACCAATGTTATGTTCCTGCGGGTGAGATCACCAGAGCTCATTGGGGAGGGGGGATGGGTCGGTAACGCGTGACCGTGAGTGATGCCTCGTGTGTTGCAAGCGTCCGTTGTGATGCAACACCCGTGCTATCACAAGCGTCCATAGGTCTACGGTAACCGCTTACCACCAGGCGGCCTTATGCTTATTTGCCGACTTTGTCGTTTAGCAAATTAATTAAGAAACAACATTTATAGCACTAAGGTGGTGCAAGGACACCTTCATTTAAAAGGGAAGATTTTCCGCTAGGCTGGGTCATGGTTCCGCAGGGACCGCGGTCCAACTGTACATGTCGGACAGTTGTATAAAATACAGATTCTCGGGAAAACTTCTTAAGCGCGATGCAGGATATTGTGGCGCCACGCCATCTATCTTTTCGTGTGTGAACTATCTCAGTGTTACTGATAGATGTCGCTACATGACTGCGTGTAAAATACCCGCACTTATTCATTGCGGCTTTTTTTACGCACGTGTTATGAAATAGTATAGGATCGTGACTTAAGTCATTTTTTCAAGGATGAATAATATATTACACGTACTATACGTGTAATATATTATTCATCATACAAACTACTGTATCTATAGAAACAACTTTATCTATGGAAACAACTTTAACTATGGCATCAACTTATAAGTATAGAAATAACTTTAACTATGGAATCAACTTTTAAGTATAGAAACAACTTTTATGTACGGAATCAACTTTTAAGTATAGGAACAACTTTTAAGTTTTTGAAACAACTTTGAGTATGGAAACAACTTTTCACTTTACATTAGCGGAAAAAACATCTCAAAGGATCAACCTTAAAAAAAAATATCACGATTTCAGACTTTCTCCTTTATTAAAAGTTCATGAGGACTGTAAATTAAAGTTGATGATGACATCTATTACACATACCAGTTCACATAGTTCGTTGACGATGTCCTGCACTACAGTAGCACAGCGCGTGTTGACGACACGTTCAGCGCCGCCCGGCAGCCGGTATAACTGTCTGCGAGCCGACCGCCCTGCTGACACTGCCGTCACCTGCATACAACATAACACTTCACATAACAGCATCTGGGGGCCTACCGCAAGCTCTTAAAACAAGGTTAAAATAACATTATTTGTCTTTTGTCCCGTTTTGACGCCGGATGTCAAAGAAAGACAAAAGTCAAATAAGGTTATAATAATATTGTTTTAAGAGCTTGTGGTTCGCCCTCTGGTTGGGTTTTCAATAACTACATTTCAGGACCGTTACTAAGTTGTAACAATTAGAAGTTTAGCTTAGTTTAGTTTGGACGAGTCTTAGACATGATGACACGTGATAGCGATTTTAGGACTCGAGTCAGTTAATAGGGATGTTGCCTGGGTAAAAATATTATAATTCTAATTAGTCCGTCAGTTAGATTATCAAAAAATATTGCACACGTATTTTTTGCTTTAACAAATCATTAACAATTGACGAAGATAAAGCGCGACTAAGTTCGGTAGTGGGGGCTCGTGACGTCACTTGTTCCTAAAAACTGTACCACACCGTGACGTCACGCGGAACTTCAACACACGATATCTTCGTATTTTTTTGTTTAATTGACATAAGAAAAAATACGTCTCTAATATTTTTTGATAATGTAAATGACGGACTAATTAGTTTTTTTCAGGAAAGTAGCCTATTGTACATACACATTTATGTGACTTTAAGACATAATGGTATTTTTACAAGCTTTTTAGTAACTTGCAATGCATGTCAAATCTTGCAAGTCGAATTTCACCTACTTTCAGTGGTCGGATTGACTTGATATTTGGGATAAATTAGTATATTGGAAGACACCAAAACAGTCAACAAAAGGTACAGTCACCAAAAAAAGCTTGTATTAAAATGATTTTTTTAACAAAAACTTATCAAACAATAGCTATCTGCGAATCTTGGTTCACAACGTAATAGGTTAGATGACTGAAAAATTCTATTTAATCCGTCATTTACATTATCAAAAAATATTGGACACGTAAGTTTTTCTTTTGTCAATTAAACAAAAAATACAAAGATATCGTGTGTGTTGAAGTTCCGCGTGACGTCACGTTATGATACACTTTTTGCTCAAAAGTGACATCACGAGCCACTCCCGAAAATTGACGCGGTTTATCTATGTATTTATTTAATGATATGTTAAAGCAAAAAATACGTGTCCAATATTTTTTGATAATCTAACTTAAGAACTATTTAGATTTTTTTTCCCAGGAATCATCCCTATTGTGGAGCTGGTGATAAGAGTAGGTGATGGTAGCTTACCTCCTCGACACTGGGCACGTTCTTCCTGCCGCCGCAGCGCAATGTCTTCCTGAGGTTGGCGAGGCACACGGCCGCGGTGCCCTGGCACGGCCGCCGCCGGTCCGCCGCCGCCGCTGATAGGTATTCCACTAGGAACGGCCTGAGTTACACACATAAATAATAAAATAAAAAAGCCTTTTATTTCTTGCTTAGAATTAGGTACTCAATACATTTGAGTACCTAATTCTAAGCAAGAAATACTTCACTTATAATAGTTATAATACAATTTATTTATTTCATACAAATATGAATTGTAAAAATTTTCTTAAATTAATTATTTTTTAGCATTAGCTCATGCATATCATAATTATTAACAATTCATAAAAACAAAACATAGGTACACTTACAATTTATACCTATATTATTTACTTTTCAATATTTTTGTTACCTTTTTAAATATTATAATCGTTGTCAAAAATATACATAAAGAGGACATATATACATATTATTATGGGTGAAACGGACTTGGCAGTACTCCAGACGCGTGCCCACTGCGGGTCGGTGGAGGTAGGCTAGTGGTCAGTTGGTCACTAGCCTACCTCCTACCACTACCACTAGTCGTCGGTGGTTGGAACTATTGTTGGAATTTTTCAAGCAGCCTAGTAGGCCTCCAACTAGCTTAACGACTATCACAATTAACTGATAACCGACACCAACCGCTTTACAAACCTTCTGACGCACGGAAACGCTCGATTCTAGGCGGTCACACCAGTCGGTATATCTTTTCCGATCGATTAAGAGCGGCTAATTATGCTATACCACGAGCGCTCTACTGAACTAAACAAACTACAAAACTAGAGTAATGACTGTACCTGAGCGTGTCTGAGCAGGTGAAGTAGGCGGCGAGGATGGACATGAGCCGCCAGGCGCGCTGGCACGAGTCGGCCGCCTGCGACCGGTTGGAGGTGGTCTGCTTCATCAGCTGGCAGTACACCTCGTCGCGCAGCTCGCCCACCGAGTGGCAGTGCTGCACCATACCACACCATACCACACGTTATACATATACATCGAACAATTAACCCGATTATGTATCCCTGGCCGCAAGACCTTGTCGCCTCGTAAGGGGTTTCCAGGAATAGTGTCCTAGGCTAGACTAGTGCACGTGGCATATTGGTGCCGATTCTGTTGTAAATCGCACTAAACTAATTTTAGTCACATCTCATCTCTTTCTTACGAACATGATTGAAAAAGGATAGAACATATTTTAAGTTGTCAAATTAATCTTTGCCGTCTTATTTTGCGTGTATTTAGGCGTAACCGCGATAGATGGCGACTAAAATTATATTGAAAACAAGCATTGGACTAATTTGACAGGACTAAATTTCTTACATCCTTTTCTTATGTTCTTTGTTAGAAAGAGACATAGTGACATTAAAATTAGTTTAGTTGTGAACAACAGAATCAGGGCCATTGTTTGGTTATGTTTTTTTTAATAGTAAATTATCCATAATAGATGAGCTGTTTGGGGCCCTTCTACCTGACTGCGGCGAAACTAAATGGAGGTTTTTTTTTTAATTATTTTTGCTAACATACGTTCGGGGCCCCTGTAGCCCGGGGGCCTCATATAATTGATACGGCGGTAGCTACGCCCCTGCATAGTACGTCGATGAATTTAAAATGGTCGTTTTATAACAGCCATGGAAAATAAAGTAACCTTCATAAAATTAAGTCGGCCCGTGAATCGATGTCGTTTTTAATACGACTCATCTGCTGAGCTAAATGCTACAAATTTACCATTGGACATGCAGATTTCTTAAGAAACCTAAGTAGATTAACTACCTAACACTTTAGATTGTGTTAGTTAAATTGAAAACTTGACTTATGTTCTATTTTAGCTCTACAAATTCTTATAAATTCATGGGTAACACATACACCTAATGCACTTTTCATTAAACATTACGGACAATGTGTTTTAATAAAACACTCACCATAAGCACGGTATAAACACATTTAACTTCCGTGAGGTCCTGGTGCATGCTTCTCTCATTGGGTTGCAGGTCCCCGCAGTACGCTCTTATGCACGTAAAGCACTCGATGGCGGGCGGCGCAAGCGCAGGCTGTAGCCGCAGCAGCGGCGCCCGCAGCGGTGTCGCCTGCCACTTCACCACGTCGGTCTGGGCTTTCCATGTCCATTCGTTGCGCTTAGCTTTGCTCTTCAGCGATGAATCAGCTTTTAGGATTTCGAGTCTGGAAAAGAAGGGGTGGTTTAAACGTGGGGTTGACGATGGACTAAGTAGCTACTCGAGCTGGTTTTAGGAATGTTATTCGTTTGGATAGGTGAGCCCGTTCTTGAGTTATAAAATTACAACGAAAAGTGGCATTGATTTTTATATATTTATATAACCGACATATGCATGTATGAAGTATTAAAAGGTTAGAATTTTTTACCTCTTCAGTTAATATAAAATTAGCAGATTGCTTAAAACCCGTTTGATTTTTTGTAAGCTCTCCGTACATAACCCGTTCAATAAATTGCGGAAATAAGCGAGCGAGACTTACGTCAGGAAACAGCAATGTTGCATTCGATGCAAATGAATGCTCGGTAACCATTCGTACAACAATACTGGGCAAAACATAGACTTTTAAATAGATAAGAACTGCCCTAAGTAATCACGGCATTGATTTGTATAAAAAGAAAGAAATTGTATGGGTGTCTTCCAAGATTTTGTCTAGATTACATAACCAATAAGTTGATATATGATTTATATTAAAAAACACTCAAAATCAAAGTAATTTTATGCTAAAATTGTTTGTTCTTGGTCACGTGTTGACTGTTCGGCTGTCAAGCTGTGACTGTCATTAGTGCCCCTCCCAGGCCTATTGTTTTTGTCAAGATTTTTGATTTGTTGAATACGTGAAATGGAATTAAATTATTTAGTATTCAAATAGGCCTTCACAAGCACATGAATAGTCGACTCCAATAAAAGTTAGAAAGGTTGCTTTTGCTGAGAAGAGCTGGCAATTTCCTTTTAAGTTTATTCTTAGTTTCGTCTTTTTAGGCTATTGATCAAACAGGTATGCCACTTCTATGCTAACTTAAGATTTCTATGGTACAGTATTATACCAATGGACTAGTGTTAGGTCACTAACCGTGACCAATAATTGTTTGTTGGAACTATTAAATACTCTCACTGCTTAATTGTACAATGGCGGAAACAGACCTTCGACCATTGGAAGGTGCTTTTAAATTCAGCACGAAATTAAATATTGAGGATCTAGCGATCTAGTTTTAGAAAGTTTAAGCTTTATGTAGACGTAATAGGATTTCAGATAATTTAAATACACAAGCTTTTGCCCTTGGTTGTTCTCGCGATCTCGAGAGATCCAACATAAAGGGCGATTATCTGTAGCGATAACAATTATTGAAAATCGGGGTTTTTTCCCCTACAAAGTTAGTCACACTTAGTGTTGCCAGGTGTCCCGATTTGCGCGGGACGTCCCGATTTTCAGGGGTCTGGTGACACGTCCCGATTAACCCTTGATCGGGACGCCAAATGTCCCGATTTTTCACTAACCTCATGAGTCTTTACTATATTTGATAAATTTGACAGGAAAAGTGAATATAACTAAGCTGCTACTACATAAAAATATTTTTGCTTTCATTTCTTTTCACCAAATTCAGACTTTCACTACTCTCCCGATTTGAAACCCAAAATCCCGATTATTTTATCCTTACGTTCCGAAATTTGACACACGGGATCTGGCAACACTAGTCACACTAGAAACACGTAGTTACAACTCCTTAAAATTAGACTTAGTTTTAGCCAATTAAATAAATAAATATCCTGGGACATTCCTCACACACGGTCATCTAATCCCAAACTAAGCAGAGCTTGTACTATGGAAACCAGATAGCTGATATAATATATATACTACTTTTTGTTTGTAAATACATACTTAATATACATAATTACACTCAGACTCAGGCATACAGACATGTTCATGCACACAAATGCATGTCCTGTGTGGGAATCGAACCCACGACCTGCGGCGCGTAAGGTGAACCTTAACCAACTGCGCCAGCTGGCCTGTCAAATTGCTTTTGATTTTAATTACTTAATTCAGATTAGAAGTATGTCATGAAATTGTAATAGAATTACTATTAACATAATATTATGACATAACAAATAAACTAAACATTAATGTAAATATGAAGTCAGAATCTAAATAAATATACATAAGTATAAAACTAGGTGATACTAACATTATAAAACACTATTCAAAAAGTTTAGAACTGATCTACAATTGGCGAGTCTATCTATTTTTGGATATCCTCTCTCAGTTTCGAAATGAATATAAAAGAGAGATCTAGATAGCATAACAGTTTTTTTTTAATTCATTTGGAATACTTTATTATCCTATCCTAACTGTTTGTTTGTTTGTTTGTTACGCTTTCACGCATCAACTACTCTACGGATCATCATGAAATTTGGCATGCAGATAGCCTATACGGTATGGAGAAGGACATAGGCTACTTTTTATCCCGGGAACGCGGGGGACAGCTAGTTTAACATAAATAATTGCCCCCTGTATTTTACAAGCTCTGATTTAACTTGCAATGTTCGGGTCAAATCTTGCCAATCGAATTTCAAACACTTCGGTGGGTGAATTGACTTGATATTCGGTATACATTAGTATATTGGATGACAATGCAAGTACAGTCACCAAAAAAACCTTGTATTAAAAATGAAGTTTTTAACAAAAACTTATTATTAATTAACTAGCTGTCTCGCGCGGTTTCACCCGTGTTCCCGTTATAAAAAAGTAGCATATAATACTCGGCGATAATGTAGCTTCCTATTAGTGAAAGAATGTTTCGAATCCGACTGGTAGTTCCAGAGATTAGCCCGTTTAAACAAACAAACAAAAAAAAACTTCCGCTTTATTATATTATAGTAGATAGTATAGTATAGATTGTACTTCACTTTGAAACTTTATGTTAGTAAAATGACGTAATATATTTAAAAATAATAATATGATGAGGTTTTCTTCACACACGGCTATTTGATCCCAAACTAAGCAGAGCTTGTTCTATAGAAACTAGATGACTGATATACTACATAATTACAACCAGACTCAGGACAAACATACATGTTCATACGCACATATTATGTTTGTCCTGGGTAGAAATCGAACCCACGACCAGCGGCGTGATAGGTGGGGATCTAGCCAAACACGCCATCTGGCACGTCAATAAGTTATGTATCATAGGGGGTACCCCCCTTTGTCAACTACTGAGGTTTTCTATAGTGGCCACCTCTACCAACCTCTCGGTCATAAAATACGGCACACTATATACCAGGCAACCCCTTACAAGGCGTCTGGGACCATCTGGGTATCATAGGGTGTAGGGGGGAAGGGTCGGTAAAGCGTGTTACCGATCGAATAATTACGAAGAAACCGCAACAGATACTATAATTGAACTTAGCTAAGGTTCTAAGTTGGAGACACTTGAAGGCTAACTTCGAAGTACTTCGACCTTCAAAAGTGCCTCCTCCTCCTAGAGCCTAGGAAATGTATGGCTTCGTAATGAGAAACCATACCTGTCGGATTCAATAATCTTTAGAAAGCGTACAGTGTTCGAAACCAGGATATCCTTGAATTACGCGATATGAGCTGCCGTTTTGTTGAGCAATCATTCAGTTTCGACGTGGTCACATACACTAGAATTATATTTCTCAGTAGCACCAGAAGAGGTGCTCCCAACGGCTTATAGGGCCTTTATACCATCTTATTTTGTGCCAAAACTGGCCAAAAACAATATAATAACAAAATACACGTATCTTCTTAATCCGCATTCCGATAAAAGTACCAATATCTTTCTCCGTTAATTCCATAAATCACTTCTGCATTTATATTATTATGTAGTTAGGAATCCAAACACGGACGGGCCAGTTGGCGCAGTTGGTTAAGATTCCACCTATCGCGCCGCAGGTCGTGGGTTCGATTCCCAAACAGGACATGCATTTGTGTGCATGAACATGTCTGTATGTCCTGAGTCTGGGTGTAATTGTGTATATTAAGTATGTATTTACAAACAAAAAGTAGTATATGTTTTATATCAGTTATCTGGTTTCCATAGTACAAGCTCAGCTTAGTTTGGGATCAGATGGCCGTGTAAAAAAAACACATTATTCATAATAAACTCGTTATTTTCACCAAAAAAAAAACTAGTCGTAGTACCTATCAGTTTTTTGTTATACGCAACGCAAACTAAACAACCGATGTTGCGTTGATTGGGGAAAGTAATAATTATTATACAGGGTGTTGTTTTGGTCGGCGACAAGCGACCCAGGAGCGGTAGTACAAAATATATATTCCCCAAAAATGAACGTTGAGAAATACCTTATTCAATTTAAAATAAAATTACTGCAAAGTATGGTTACTAGGCACGTGCACAGACTAGAGCTAGACACAAGCCGCCATCGCCCCACCTCTCTACTCCCTCGTACTCCCGTTGAGTTTTATGTCTACACTTAAAAATGTTTTTATTTTTATTATAAAAAAAAAAAAGTATTTTTTTTATATTTTTTAATACTGTAAATATGTTGAGAAATACCTTATTCAATTTAAAATAAAATTACTGCAAAGTATGGTTACTAGGCACGTGCACAGACTAGAGCTAGACACAAGCCGCCATCGCCCCACCTCTCTACTCCCTCGTACTCCCGTTGAGTTTTATGTCTACACTTAAAAATGTTTTTATTTTTATTATAAAAAAAAAAAAAGTATTTTTTTTATATTTTTTTTAGCATCAGTATCATTTGTATTATCGACCCTGAGTCGCTCGTCGCTAACCAAAACAACGACCTGTAGTAAAATATCCAAACGAATATGCCTATGAGTTGATGACTTTTGACACTCAATACAACACAACCTTAAACCAACGTCAATAAGCACTAAAATCGCACTGAGAAGCACTTTGACCGTCAAAAAACAAAACAAATCTCACAGGATATGAGGGTCTTCATCATGGTCACAATACCGATGCTGGTCATCACCATCGCCCAGACTGTCTCCTGACATGTCATCATTGCTGTCACTCTCACTGACCGATTCGACCGACATCGCGCGGCGGCCGGTCGCGGACTGGCCGACGCGCAGTTATTGGCGAAAGTATTGGAGGAAATTGAATTTTTGGAATAATTTAAACATTTAGTTTTCGCTTTCGATGATCACTTTAACGCGTGTGGTTTGATAATATTTATGTGTGTTATGTATTTGGTTGCTTCCTACATTTTGTATTACCATTATTTTCGTGTGGGTTGATTTTTTTGGCGCTCATCTTTTAAACCTATTTTAACTTTTTTTTATGCATATGAACTAGGATGCATTAACATTTTAAATGCATTTAACTTTCACTTGTTTACAAAAATATAATTAATCATTCACCAATTGCCTACCCATAAGTTTATTTATAGGTAGGTAATTGCACAGTATTACCATCTTACAGTAGCGCAACGCCTTTGATGTCGGGCCGTGCCGCCGAGCTTGTGAGTACCAACGCTGTCACGAGCAGATACGCAAGGGTTGTCACAAAATGTGAAATAAAATAATTATATTGTTATGATAATGAAATCATTTATTTATGAGTAATAAACATTTACATGTGTAGCACTGGACTTATCTAAGCGCATGGCAGTGCGCAGGCCAAGTTCCTACAACGCCGCACGCATACCGTGCTCTACTTACACGAAAAATGTCTCAGTAAAGTTACGAAAATTAACTTTTACTAAAGCAAAATGCCAAATTTCATAAGTCTAGCCGTAATAATTGCTTAAATATGCATCTCAGAAAAAAGCTACTTTTGGCACTGACTGACTGACAGGTAATCTGAGCCAATAGCAATGCTGTGCCTCTAGAATGGTAACATGGTTAATGTAACAAGGTTACATGGTAACATGTTACTTACACGAAAAAATTGTTAGTAAAGAAACTTAACGTAAATGAAAATTAACTTTAATTTGTGTAATAAACATATTAATTATAGCACTTAAGCAAAATGCCGAATTTCATAAGTCTAGACTTAATAGTTCCTGAAGTTTATTGTAATTAATAATCAGATAACTTTTTGGACAAGACTGCTTATAGGTCAATGGATTTTCACTTTCGATTTATTACCTACTCGTACTATCTATATTACGTATGTATGGTCGAATATCAGTAGGCGGTAGTCAACACTACGCGGTTGAACAATGAAGTAGCTGAGTAGGTATTTGGGTACAATGTCTCAGGTAATATTAATGACAAATTCAAACCACTCTCACTTTACCATTTACTATGAGTAAACCTACTAAATGTTTAGCTACTTCTGCGTTCAACTGTAAACGCAGAATAAATTATAGGTCTATCTATAATGGTACAATTTTAAAGAAACATAGACTACAGTTTACATGAATAAAGTAGGTGGGCTGGGAACTCGTATTACGAAATTATAGGAAAAGCGCCTACGAAAAGAACAGTTTGTGTGTTGCGCCATTAATAATATATACTGTACCATTAATTATGTAATCTTAGCACTGAAAAATGCCTAGAACATTCACTGAGCACGTAGGTATCGATAATGTTTAATAATAGCACACAAACATGAACGCGTCAGCCTTTCGCGGACGATCAAGCTAACTAAGCGTGTTAGCTTGCCGCGGCCGGGCCGTCCCGACACCCTGCGAGTTCCCCTCCGTTGCTCTGCGTAAGTACATTCGTTGCGCAACTGTATGTTGGTAAAACTGTGGTAATTGGTTACATTGCCACATGACTCATCTCTATACATAAAAATAAATCCCTATTTCCCTTGGTCATACGCCATAATTTGAGAACGAGTTTCTAATACTTTGGAGAAAGTTCCTACAGAAAAAAAATACGGCGTAGAAAATTTGACAATTTAAGAAAACAGGGTAGGATATCCCTCTGATACGCGGGTGAAACCGCGGGGTGCAACTAAAAAACAATATAATTTGCATAAAAGCATAATCTTTATCGGTCATCGATCATAAGAATGTTCTTCTCGTTACTTTTGTCGAGTTAAGCAAATTCTTACTCCGTAAACCTAAACCGGTCGTGAAGTATAAAATTTTTCACAGGTGTTTTTTTATGTAACAGCCGAACGGGAAGAAAAGGGTCGCGGATGAACTCTCGGGGCGAAAAGTAAATATAACATTTAATATTTTCTAATAATCATAATAAGTTACAAATATTACATTATTTAGTGGGATTAAACCACCACACCACATCACTACCTAGCATTTTTCTGCGGTACTTCGTATCATCAAAACAAAAGAAAACCGAACAAAACAACAAAACACTTGTTTTAGCTGACCACTACAATAAACGCACCTCAAATTATTCAAGAACACTTGCACTCTGCGCTTGAGTCGCCCCGCGGCTGCACACGGCATGGTCGAAGGTTACGCGTCTTCTGGCAAGAGTGCCAAGTGTCTCGACCTCTCCACTGTTCCGCACCGTTGGCATTAGGGCTGCCCCACTTTAGTTTTGCACCAAATGTGACCAAACAGTTTTTATAGCGCATTGTTTTGAACGTTGCTTAATGAAATCTCGTTGCGTATGTTATGTCAAAAAGGTTGTAAATTGAATGTTAAAATTTATTTATTAGGTGTGAAATTGAGATCAGCCATGGATGTAAGGTGATTCGGGAAAAACTCAGTAATAATTTGTTATTTTCACTGTCAGTATAAAACCTCTGAATCTGCTAATCAAATAAATACAACAAAAAAAAAAAACCTAAATGTACATAAAGGATGACCGCCACGATTTTGTCCCGATTTTAACACTATTTAGAGAATGGTACTACAATTAAATATATATCCGAATAGAAATGAGCTGAGAAGTCGACCCTAAAAGCGATGATATAATACATAATGAAAGTAAAATAAAGCATTGTTTTGTTTCGTGGTAAGTGGGACATTTTATTCGTGTTGACTAATTATCCTCGACTTAAGATGGGTTTCATCATACAGGTAGAAATAAGGGGTAGATCTTGAATCCGAGAGACGTTCGGTTTGTCTGAGATACCCAATTTAGGGAAAGGGAATCTTGAGGATCTCCGAAGTCAGAACAATTTGGCATTCATGCTATACTTTGGGAAAAGGTTTGATACGCAGTGAAGAAGAGAATACAGTTAGTTAAAACCTGTGTTAAAGATAATATTAAGGTTATCATCAGGAGTTTAAACAAAGGTGATCGTTTAAAATGTGTGACAATGTCAAGCTAAACATTATTTGACCAGGGGGCTGATTTTGGTGAACACCGGTCTCAAACTCCAATCCTTTTAGCAGTATTTAGGTAACTAGCGAGATATCTGTGTGACAACCCTATAACAGAACAGCAATAAAAAGAAGGCGATGATTCCTATACATTGGAATCCTGTATTCAATGCAAAATAAACTTCCACGCTTCTTCAATCTCATTGTGTTACGTGTAGGAACCTAACTGTGGTACTATCAACGAAATTGTAATAGAAAATTACTATGTATTAGCTTCCAGTTGCGGTTAGCTTCCGTAACTACTTATGTATTATTTAACATGCTACCTACTATGTTATCATGTTTTAAATACATAGTTTTATTGAAGAATAGATGTGTATCAACAGCCATTTGTTAGTTAGTTAGAATAGATAGTTCTATGGAAATGATAGTATAAGAAGCCGAATCGTCTCGTGAAAATTATTCGACGTTTTCCGACCATTTTGTCTTAGATTACAAAAGGGTTTTAATTTTGTTTCTTTTTTTTATTTTATTTATTTTGACTTTTTAGTGTTCCATTCCATAGGACAACAAGAATATTGTAAAAAAACCGATTCATCTGTACCTATTAATTAATAACTGTTACATTTTACATACATTTGAATAATTTTATTATTTTTAATAGTAAGGATTCTATTACCCGACTGACCCAGGAGGGGATTGCAATACCTAACAACAAGCTAACAACATATTCGAAATACTATAGATTAAAGAGCTTGTTTTTCTCTTTTCAGTAAATTTTGTTTTACGCAGTCGGGATTTTTGTTTCTTTTAAATTTGAGCAACGCGCTTTGTATCCTTTTCCATAGTTATTTCTTTGATTATGTGTCCTAGGAGTTAGATTGTACCATATCGTACTGAATACGGACCTCCGTGTTCCGTTACGTACTAAGGCGGTTTCTTGCAACGGGTGGTTAGATCTTCGATTAAGGTAATCATTGAAACTTTGATTACAATAATTTAGGACTGAAATAGAAATGCAGTTTCAGAAGCATTCTTCAAAACAGTAAGTAAAGAAACACTTAAACTAGTGACATAAGAATATTATATACATAGTGACATAATTAATTATAATTACAGTTGTTTTGAGCTCTACAAAACAACTGTAATTATAATTAAATTCAAGAACGCAATCAAAATAGATGAATGGTAAAGATACGCAATGCCACAGAAGAAAACCGAGATAACTACAAATAGACAAGCGATTTACATTGTAGATAGGAGAATCATCTCTGAAGCTGTCATTATAAGAAAGTGAAAACAATAGAAGTGGCAGATAAGTCTCGAATGATCATTCACTGACCTTTGTGACGCAGCCTATACTAGGAAATGTAAAAAATATGTTAATATTGATATCTTGATTCTAATGAATGAAGATGATGATTGGAGAACAAATATTTTACGAGAAATCTATGCAGTTATACATGAGAATACACATTATTTCATTGTACCTGTATACAATGCAGTAGTCAAGGGATCGACGATCGATGTTTAATAAAACAAAGGATGAGCAGATGAAAATATTTACGTGATTTTTCAAAATTCATGAGCACTACTTTACGTTATGCTGTTTTGATTTTTGCTGATTCTTTTGATTAATTTAATAACATGCCGATTGTATTAGCAACTGTAAATGCTAAAGACGAAGACAAACTTAACAAAAATAATCATCAGACATCAATAGAGCTTGCAGCATCTACAGACACAAAGGCCTTTTCAAATCCCTGAATAAGCAGCACACCAATATACTCAGATACACCCGGATTTGTCCTACTTCCAAATACAATAGCTCAAACAGTTACACTATGTGATCCACATTCCGAAGCAATATGATGAAGTTTAAATAAATAATTAATTTCGTTAGCGCCAAGCGTGACGAGGTGCGTGCGCGGGCGCAATTAAATGTGCCGCTCGGGTACGTTGGCCGGTATTTCGTAAAAACACAACGGCTAGAAGGGATATGGGAGAAATTCTCGATCATTGTAGAGGTATAAAAGACAAAACAAAAACGGTGGACGCACGGTGGGGTCTGAAAGGAAAGGTTATGGAATTATGTAGCAGGCAGGAGCAATGCTTTTTGATTTGATTTTACCTATTTATCACTAAAGTGCATTGTCTTTCACAAAGAGACCTGTAAATATTTAATGAATTGAAAATATAGGTACTCACTCTGGACTCTGTCTGAAATGATCTACAGCGAACTGCAGCAATGGATGTCTGCCATCATGTTGCGGTGTTGATTGATCTCTTCTATCATCCCTTAACTCCCTGTCCCTTTCTCGATCCCTATCTCTGTCTCTTTCCCTTTCCCGCTCTCGTTCTCTAGGTACAGGTGAAGATGTTTGGGCTCTCCTTTCCATATGTTCTGTTTCATCTCTAGATTCCCTTAATTCTCTGGATTCCCTGGATTCTCTAGATTCTCGCATTTCACGTATTTCTCTAGAATCTCTTGTTTCTCTTGATTCCCTATGTTCTCTGGTTTCTCGAGTGTCTCTAGTTTCGCGGGTTTCTCTGCTATCACGGTCGGATACTCGCTCTTTTGCGACTCCATTTGTTGTGGGTTTTGGTTGAACCTGTAACAATGAAAGATTTGTTTTAGGAAAGGAGAATAATTTCGTACAAAAGCATTATAAGAGTTGTAAGTGCAAAAAATAATCAATTTACACTTTATTCGCTCAGATACTTATATAGCAAAAACACAAGCGAGGTAAGGTAGGCTCGTTAAAAACAACGGTGCTTGGTCGGATGTGTGTTAATTTCATGATTTTCGCAGTTTTAACAATGTAACTACTTTACAGAACGAGAGCGACGCCGCCAAGAGAAAAGTACAGAAAAAGCGACCATTTCTCGACGTTGCTTTATACTACTTTTGTTTTATAAAATGAATCGCTGTCTGGTTTTAGTACTTGATCCTACTGTTGAAAATTTCGAGTTTAAAAAAATAGAATACGTCATAGTTGTAATATTTTTGATCACGCTTTGTAAAAACCAATTAGTACTTGTCGGTCAACTAGGGGTCTACCGTGTAATGTAATGGAAAAGAAACTTGTAATAATTGTCTTATATCCTGGTATTAGTTGACTGAGCATTTCTTTCCTCTTACAGAAGTAATGGCGAGTTATATTAAAAATATGAAATACAGTGTGAGTGAACTGTAAAGATGTACTATATCGATATATCCATCTGAAAATCTTTGGCTACTAAACTAACTCCTATATTGCGTAATATAGAGTCTTGTTTGCGAATAATCTTATGACTATGTAACAAAATTAATATTTTATTTGTTGCTCCTACTAGAAATGTCATAGCAAAATTGTGTAGATGAGTGAAAAGGCCACAAAATTATGTTAATTTTACGGAATTATTGTACGGAATCCGCAGGAGTTTGATAAGCAGGAGACAAACTCGCACATGGACGGTTTTTGATTATAGTAGGTAAGCCTGTGTGAACTAATAAAGGCGTACCAGATTCTCCCAAAAACACACACAGGTATATCATGTAGTTTACTCTGAAGTAAATAAGCAATCATATTCAGGAGTTAACCAAACAAATTAAAACGTTAAAAGTACAATTCAAATGGGCAATTACGGCGGTATCTAAAATCGCGCGCGTTCAGGAAAGCGTGAATGTCCGTTGGCGCACCGCACCGCACCGGCCGACACGAGAATGTTAAATTATGTTATACATGAGTACCATCTGTAGAACATCTCTCTTCGATATGACCATATTTATGTTTAGAGAAATCGCTATTAGATGAAACGAATCAGCGTTTTTCTTGCATTTGACGACACTTTTTTTTCATGGTAAGCAACGATGTCGCTAAAGGTGGAAGTGAGGCTTCAAAACAAGCAGCTGCCAGTATTAGAGACCTGTCTACGAAGATTCAAGAGTAGGGTTTTTTTTTACAGTGGTGCCGATTCTGCTGTAAATCGCACTAAACTAATTTTAGTCACATCACATCTCTTTCTTACAAACATTAATGAAAAAGGATAGAACATATTAAAGGTGTCAAATTAGTCTTTGCCGTCTTCATTTGAGGGTATTTAGTTGTAACCGCGATAGATGGCGACTAAATTTACATTGAAAACAAGCAGTGGACTAATTTGACAGGAAAAAAATTCTTACATCCTTTTTCTTATGTTCTTTGTTGGAAAGAGACATAGTGAGACTAAATTTGTTTAGTTGTAAACAACAGAATCGGCACCAATGTATATTTTGTCAAAGGTTTATTATTATTGTATTAATAATAAATAATATAATAGTGAAAGATAGGCCAACATACTCGATACGACCACGACAAGATTTCAAGGTGAAAATAATCCTACTTCCTACTAATATTATAATGCGAATGTGCGTTTGTTTGTTACCTCTTGACTTGACATAATCAGTCGTGACAGGATTTGGCACGCAGGAAGCCATGGAATGAAATGGAAAGGCCATGCTAGGAAAAAAGGCTACTTTTTATCGCGTAATGTGGTTGAAACCACGAGGGCATCTGGTATTTTGTAATAGAGGTAGAGCGTAGCGTTTATTCGCTCAAAGGGTAGCTCGACTGCGGAAGTGCCTCTACCTTACAGAATACCGTAGCCAAATAACTTTATGTTGTGTTCCTGTGCGTGAGTAAGGTCGCCAGAGCTCATTGGGGAGGGGCGAGGGTCGTTAACGCGTGAGCGATGTATACCCCATGTGTTGCAAAGTACGTTATTATGGCTACAGTACCGCTTACCATCAGGCGGGCCGTATGCTTGTCCGACATCGGTGCATTATAAAAAATACCTTAAAACTTAAAAACTCAAGTTATATGCATTTCAAGATTACTGGTATAAAAGAGCACATAATATATTTATTGATCAGTTTTAGCCGATAGTTTAATTCTACTTCTATTGATAGAAAAAAAAAACTAGAATATGGTATACATTTAATAAACACTATAGAGTAACTATCAACACATAAAACGTATCACTGACCTGTCGTATGTCGTATCGTAGTACTGTTAGACAACAGAGTGACAGCAATAGGGTTCTGTTTTGCCCTTTCAATACGGATTTCTAAAAAACTATTGATATTGAACAATCTGTTTGAAATTGGTTTGAAAGCTACAATGTCATAGACAGAGAAAGACTTACAAAACCTCTATTTTTGCGTCGGGGATCAAGTTTATCTATTTATATCTTGAACTACACATAACTAAAATGTTAAGAAGCAGTAATGGAAAGTAGAAAGAATGGTTCACTTTTTGCGCAGTAAGTAAATTAAACAGTTTATCCAGTATCTTGTAGATTACACTTAAAACCGATTTTTATACTGATATTACAGTTAAATCAAAGTCAAAGTCAAAGCCATTTATTCAATTTAGGTCCCAGAAGGGCACTTATGAATGTCACATTTACTGAAGTTACCACCGGTTCGGAACTCGGCCTTCAACTGAGAAGAATCCGGCAAGAAACTCAGCAAGGTTACATTTTTTATATATTTTTTGGACTATGTTTGGCTTTTTTTCCAAATAATTAACAATAAAAAAGATATACCTAAGCATAGATACAGACGAAAAGCTAGTATACCTTTGGTTTTCGTTTCAATGTCTTCCTACTCAGCGTCCTGATAACTCCGTATAAATTCTCCATGTTAGTTTTTCAACAACTTAAACACTCCACTATTTCGTATATTATCCAATCGAAAATTAATAAAATAAATATTTTCCACGGTCACTGATAAAACAATTATATTTTTATTGCAATTTCCGCACTGCACCCGCGAAGTGCAGCGACGGTATGCCATCGCGCACCCCGCACGCGCGCTCCGCCATCTTCATAAATATTGATGCAATCTTCATTTACTCGCTCCGATTAATTGATAATTTTCTTTCATAACTCGAATACTTTAAATTTTTTTTTTTTTTTTTTATGTTAACGAGAGATATTTATTATGTTTTAAGCTATTAGTTAGCCAGGCCTGATGGTCTCGCAAAATTTCGATATATTTTAGTATTCTCGTAAATAGCGTTGATTGATTAACATGTGTCAATGTGGTTGAATTGAACAGTTAATACTAATTTAACATTGCAAATTGCGAACTGAAACGTTGCTGCAACGATATTTATTGATGTTCATCACGATTTTATTTGGTGGTATTTTATGAATACGTTTTTTTAATAATTAATTACTTAATATAAGGATAAATGGATAAATAACTTTTTATTGTTACAGCACATGAGATGAAAATAATAGTAGTAAATTGTCAGTGTCACAATGGGCGGCCTTCACGAGCTCTGCCAGCCAACCTTTGGATGGTGAGTGAGGACTTGTACGAGGCTATAAAATATGGAGGTGTACGCTATATAGGGTAAGAGCCCCGGTTTTGGCCACCTTAAGGAAATTTTTTTTTATAAAAAAGTCACCTCTAATTAAAAAATCGAAATTCAAATTGTGTTGATTAGTTACTATTAATAAAGTAGACAACTTATTTAACTTTCAGGTTTTGTAGAAGTGTGTATTGAGAGACAAATATTTTATTTATTATTAATTTTTAAAGATGAAAGGTGTAAAATCACTACTGATCGATTTGTGGCCAACTATATCCACATAAGTTTCCAGGTAGAGGAATTCATTGACTGTCAAAATAACATCAAAATCATGTTTCTAGACATTTATTTAGTATGCTTCAATAAGAATCCACGCAACAAATAAAAATTTGAGCAAGATATTTATCGATTAATTACCAAGGGGCGCTAATCGTGTCTGTTAAGAAATTAACGGAAATTATTATTTTTGCTTTTACAGTGTCAAAATAAGTTCCTATACACTTACATTACTACAATTGCTCATCAAAAGCGATAATCATCATAGATTTTATTTACTATACACAATAAACGAGTCAAGCTTCAACGCCTTATTTATTGACTTTCAAAATTGCAAGTGGCCAAAACCGGGGTTCCTGCCCTAAATTTTTTATACTTCAATATATCTAGATCGGTAACAAACACTATGTAACTGACGTAAATATTATCCATAAGGGTATATCCATAAAAGTACACGACTTCTTCATCGTCACGGCGCTAGGAGCACAGATCGCGAAAGAGTTTTTTTTATAATAATATTATCCAGTAACGTGAAAAGATAATGACCTAATAGAACAGTGATATGTTGGTTATGATTTGAAAATAAACTTGGAAGCAAAGGTACTTTTGAATTTTGAGTAATTTATTTTGAGCTGAAACGTTGTATAGAGAGTCTATACCTGATGTAGTCTTCACTCTTTCTGTTACAAGTTGTATAAAGAACAAATATTTGTAAGCCATTGAATTCGAAAGCAACTAACTTCATTTGATTAAAATATTCACAATATAATTTGCAGTCAGGTGTCGTAGCTTAGACGTCAGTGCATTGTTATTTATATACTGAGACGATTATTCATAAACGGGACCTAATGTACCTGGGGAAAAGACAGCCTGTAATACGGGGCATCGCAATGCACACTTGGAGAAAAAGCTGTCCTTATTGGCTGCGCAAACGTGTGTCTTGTGTCGGACACTTTTTGTTACCGACACTGGACACCATCACAGGAAACCGTAGTTGGTGTGTCCTGTAGCGGCGATCGGACACAGTTTACGTCTGCGCAGGGAGTGGCTGATTTCATACTGGTTCTATAGAAATCAAATATTCGTTGGTAGCTTGTATTCGAAACAAGACACACGTTTGTGCAGCGCCTTAATCTACACTTATGGTCCTAAGTATTGCCAGATTTAATAGTGACATTTGAAATCATAATTAATTGGCTCAGATAAAACAAAGATACGCTTGTTTTTAACCGACTTCAAAAAAAGGAGGAGGCTCTCAATTCGATTGTATTTTTTTAATGTTTGTTACCGCGTAACTCTGTCATTTATTGACCGATTTGGAAAAGTCTTTTTTTGTTTGAAAGGGTACACTTCCCGTTTGGTCCCATTGTCAGATCAAGATTTGATTACTTCTTAGTATACTTTGAAGTCGGTTTAAGGTTTTTGTAAGGTCCAATTATTTTCAGTACGTTTGATATTAAATTATGCTAGATGATACACAAAAAAATGGCTTGCTGAGTTTGTTGCCGGAGTCTGTGTATTCCGAACCGGGGAGAGTCAACCGTTCATAAGTGCCTTACAAAAGGGCATACACTGAATAAATGACTGTTCGATTTTGATTTGTATATATATAGATCGTATCTCTTTCCTGAAGATCCTTAGATACATTGCAATATTATCAAACAAACTCACACCTGATGATTTTGGGGAATGTAAATAAATTAAAGGTATTAATAACTATGGTATATACACAATACCTACATAAAATACGTGTTTCGCAATATTAGGGCTCCAGCCTTTATTAACAACGTGGATAAGCACCATTATCTCATACCGGATCTGATGCGAATTGATGTCATTCAATTTAAGTTATAATTTCTTCTGATTTTCCAATATGCCAAAATTTTAAATTATTCACGTCTTTAACGTTATAAAGCTATCGTATCAGATCTAGCAGTGCCACTCGTATTAATTCGTGTATAATATATAAATAAATCACATCGAGTATTAGGTACATCACTGTTTACATAAGTCGATGTTAACGCATCACTACAAGAAAATGTTATGAAATGTAATGTTAAGTTTATTATGTGAACTTTTATGTTAATGTCGTAATGTTATGTATTTTCTATAATATGGGAGAATGTATGTAGGAAACGATGACCACAGAGAATAACACGAACGACAATGCGGCAAAACTAGGAACTATTTACTGACATTACTGTGGGTCTCTGAAAGTGGATGGTAAGCAGCGATGCCAGACGTCCCGATTTTGGCGGGACGTTCCGATTTTTAGCCCAAATTAGCGATTTTTAGCTCAGTCCCGCTTTTCGAGGTTTACTGTACGTAAACGTGACGGTAAAATCATCGTTGGATGTAGAAGTAGGAAGATATAAAGACACCACTGCACAGAAATGGCACATGCCGCATATTTAATCAAAACTTTAGGGTACTTCCCGTTGACCTAGAATCATATAATTTGGCAAGAAGCAATTCCATGGCACAAGTAGGTAAAGGAAGAAATCTAAAAAGGGTTTTGTACTTACAATGAAAAAAAAGTGTCTTTTTTGCCATTATATTACAACATAATCGAAAAATCAAGGGGACAAATCTTCGAGACTCGATTCCCGTGATTAATTAACTAGTTACATACCTACCTACAAATTTCTACGAAACCCTTGGTGCGCGAGTCAGACTCGCACGTGGCGCTTTCGGTGATCGAATCCCGCTTTTTTTACTCAAGAGGTTACGAAATCTGGCAACGCTGATGATAAGGTAATACTATTCTATCTGACAGTGACAACCCTGTGTGCCACAAACAACCCCAGTTAGCGGGTAGACCGCGCTCCAGACAAGTGGAAAGGCGAGTTCACTAGCACGGATGTGTCACTACAGAACCAGTCGACAAGTGGCCCAGCTCTTGGAAATACGGTGCCACCTCCGGGAAAACGATTTTAGCGTTTATTGTAGTATTTTAGTGCGTATTTTATTTATGTGTAACCCAAGTTGCAAAACTGAGTACATGCATTTTTTTATCATTCGATTGCGTCAAAGAAGCAATGGGTCCACTGATATTATGCAGGTTTTTTTGATATCACTAATCAACCATAAGCGGATTACCTGACCCTATAGACTTTTGTAACACTTGTGAACCGGATTTTTAATATTATAAGAAATCAAAATTGAAAAAGTATTTATTATATTCAGGCCGTGATAAGGCACTTATGAACGTTAACAAAATTACTACACCGGTTCCAAATACAACTTGAACTGAGTAAGACTCCGACAAGAAACTCAACTAATAAATAATAACTAATAATAAATAAATAATACTAATAACTAATCAAACTATATTCGCGTTTTTTTTTGCTTTTTCTAAATCATATATTTAATGCGTTTAATATCTATAATTTACGGCACCGTCAAACTCGCTTATAAAATGGTCCTGCAAATTCACACCCTAAAGAGTTTTTTTTTTCGCTCCTGTAAACCTATTTCTTTTTGTTTTTATATGATCGCCAAACTACTAACGTTTGAAGAGGGGTTGACGGAGTCACTGTACCGCTTAAGGATAAGTATAACCGCAAAGTAGAAGTTATAATCAAATAATAATAGTATAATTACAGTGAACGCCACGCGCGAACGCACCGACCCTGTATAAATAGCTAGAACAGACAAGCTGTCTAGCAACTTTATTGGACTACACGTTGTAACAAGGATGTTGATTGCAAATGTAGCTGGAAAATTATTTATAGGATTGTTTTTTGTGTTTGTGGTTATATTGATTTAAAAACATTTGAAAAACATAATTCAGATTGACCAAGAAATATTTAGAACATGTAAATATGCTGTTTGAGAGCCGGTGGTAACTACAGAAGCTTCGATCTTTATAAGCGCCCTCTCAAGGCCTAAACTGAATGGCTTTGACTTTGACTAGGGTATTTGAGTATACTAGTTTTTACCGTATTTTAACGGCAGTTGTGTTTTTAAATGTTTCGACACCCGTTTATGTCTTTTATATGAATATTTTAATGCTATATATATTTTATATATTTTAATGATAATGTTCTTTTTTTGTATGTAACACAAAAATGAATTTTCGAACTAATTTGGTCTAAATGTAGACTGCTTTTTGTATGGGAAATATTTAAGTAAATATCATTCATAGTAACATCGACTGTCCTGCTCTCGTTAGCAATATTCGTCTCGAAGGACCCTCGCGTAGAACTCGTCAAACAAAATTGCTACATGTTCCCTTTCATAGGACGAACTATGCAGGTAACTCTTTCTTTGTTCGTGCCGCTGTTTCATATAATACACTTTTCTCTCATATAGATTTATTCCACTCCTCAAAATCTGTTGTCAAATATAAAATTAAGCAACATTTCACAAATATTAAATAGTGAGTAATGAGTTTTTGTATTTTTTCCAACTCAGTTTATTTTCTTACAAAAAATTTATATTTATACTATATATAATATTATCTCTTGTTTTAAACTAAGGTGTATTATTTATTACTACATATCATATTTTAAATTTATATAGGTATTAGTGTTTATTTTAGTTTATTTATATACAATTACGGTAATTAAATTATATATAAACTAACAATCTATTATAGTTCTTGTTTCTGGGCATGCTTAAATACTAATATGTCGGTATCAACATACCTATATATAAGGATATTAAGTTAGGTTGCTTACACTGTAATTTTTGCTGTTATTTGTTTTTTATTTGTGTGATTGTCAATTCTTAGTCATTAAGTTATCTATAAGAATTTATTTTATTATGGAGACCTATTATTGGCGGTAGTTGTATGTTTGCAGTTTAAGATATTTATGTAATATAAAGATGTTGGTATAATTTATTCGTTAATTAGTTTTTAGGTTCTGAAATAGAAAATAGGGTATTTTTTTAAGGCGATGATAGCTCAGCGGTTTTGACGTCAAATGCCGATTCGGTTTGGATCCTACAATGAGTTTGAGCTTTCGGTGAAGGAAAACATCGTGAGGAAACCATAGCACGGTAGTAGGGTAGTTTGTAGTACCCGCCTGGCTGGCTACCAGCTTCAAGTTGAAATCTGTCACCAAGCACCTATCGGTGTGTTCCGACAGCTGCGCTTGAAAGCCAGTTCCTTCTAGGCTTTGTGTGCTTACCACCTTCGACCACATCATCACTTACCACGGTGAGATTGTGTTCAAACTCAGGCCTAAACCTAAGTACTTAGTATTTAAAAAAAAAACAGTGGAATCCCATCCTAACCTCAGGTCGACGTACCAGGTTATGCAGCACGCACATAATCGAACACTTCGTTATTATACGCATACATTACCGCGTAATGACGTATGTACAACAGACACTCGTAACAAGTGCATCAATGAAGCGGCAAATTGAATGGGTGTGTGTTATACGTAATAACGTGGTAACTGATTGTGAAAGTGTGGAAAACGCTTTCATTTGTAATCGATGAATGATGATTATGGATGTGTTAATCCCTTGTTGATTGAGTGTTTGTGATACTAATTAGTCTATTACGGTAATTTTACAAGGATTTTATAGATTTTTAACTGCTGGTTTGTATGTTCGATTTTAAATTGACACTTATAGAAATATAATGTCAAAATATCAATCCACAATCACAAAGCGCAAAAACAAAATAAAAAATCGGCTAAGTGCGAGTCGGACTCGCACACGGAGGCCTCCGTTAAGTCATTACTTGTATGGGAAGTCCTTGAAATTTTTGTCTACCTATTAAGGTTCATGAGATACAGCCCACTGACAGACGGACGGACAGAGACTTAGTAATAGGGTCCCGTAGGCACCCTTTGTGTACGGAACCCTAAAATGAGGTCCCTCTCCATACCATAGACTCACTGCATGCCTTTAATCGCGATAGGTGCACAGGTTTATTCGAACTGTAACCTCATAAATAGACATACATACAGAGTAACTTTCGCATTTATTATATAGACCAGCTATCCCCAGCGGTTTCACCCGCGTTCCCGGGATAAAAGATAGCCTATGTCCTTCTCCATACCATAGGCTATCTGCATGCCAAATTTCATGATGATCCGTTGAGTAGTTGGGGCGTGAAGGCGTAACAAACAAACTCACTTTCGCATTTATTACATTACTAGCTGTCTCGCGCGGTTTCACCCGCGTTCCCGTCATAAAAAGTAGCCTATATCACCCGGGGATAGTGTAGCTTCGCAACAGTGAAAGAATTTTTCAAATCGGTTCAGTAGATTCGGAGCCTATTCAATGCAAACAAACAAACAATCAAATCTTTCCTCTTTATAATATTAGTAAGATTAAGTAAGGATAGCAGTGCCAAGGTGCTCTTAGTTTATCCAACCATTCAGTCATGCATAAAACCATAACGCCATCACAGATATCAGTCATTTAGCAAGTAGCCAGTCTACTGCCCATGGTCCTTATCCGACCCTCAACTTAATTATAACATGAAATGACCCACAACGTTTTATTAACGCATGGTTAGCACATTTGCGACATACTTACTAACAAATATAACGCGATTTTGTCGAGGTGCCACTGAATTCTAATAACCAGAGGTTTAAGCTGAGACTTCCACAGAATGTCGGGTTATATTGCAGTTATACGACCCAGTTTTGTGAATTTTTACATCTTTTTGCTTTAGTTGCGTTTTGTTGAAATGAACTTTATTATTTTATTTTATTTCTTAAAAAGTGAAGACGTATACTTTAATATTATTTTGTCGATGTTGGTAAACAAGCGTACGGCTTGCCTGATGGTAAGCGGTTACCGTAGTCATATGAACGTTTGTCACACACGGCACGGGGCATCACTAATGCCTTACCGACCCTTCCTACTCCCCAAAGAGCAATTAAAATTTCCTACGTATTTTTAATGTTTCTGTCAAAACCATATCTATCTACCATCATCATCAGCCTATATTATCCCACTGCTGAGCACAGGCCTCCTTTCACAAATAAGGGTGAAAGGGAATGGAGATACACTCTACCATTCATGCCCACTTCAGATTGGTGGAGGTAGTTTCAACTAGTGGTCAATTTACTGTTGGAGTTCTCAATCCCCCTAGGAGGCCACCAACTACTTTAACGACTAACCGGGACCAATCGCTTTATATGCCTTCCGAAGCAGAGAAAACACTCTTATTGTAATACCTAGGCGGTCACCCTGCCTCACAAATGGTAGCTTAACTTTGACGATATTTATAATAATAATAATAATAAAGCTTTATTTATCTACACGTTCACAGAGTTAACAATAGCATTTCAAAGAGATGTTATTTTAAGTGGTATTTGTTGAATTGTGTAGTCCCTCTTGGGTAAAAGCCTCCTCCAACTTGAACCATTCCTCGCGGTTTCTGGCGATTTGCATCCATTCCTCTCCTGCCAAGTTACTAATGTCGTCCACCCATCTTCTCCTTTGTCGACCTACACTCCTCTTGCCAGGTGGGCCTTTCCATTTTGTTGTTTGACTCTTTCGTTTCTTCTCGTCGAGAGCTTCATCTATCTATACTCATATTTAAAAAAAAGACTTGCTAAGTTTCTTGCCGGAGTCTTCTTAGTTCAAGTTGTATTTGGAACCGGTGTAGAGTCATTTTGTTACCGTTCATAAGTGCCTTATCAGGGCCTAAATTTAATAAATGCCTTATCAGGGCCTTAATTTAATAAATGCTTTTTGAATTTGAATTTATTATAAAGCTGAAAAATGTGTATGTTTGAACGCGGTAACCTTAGGAACTTACAGGTCCGATTTGAAAAATCATTTTGCGTAGAAAGGTTATCGCGGGGCACAGCTAGCTACGACAACAATCAATCATCACAAGGAACATCTGTTTCACGGCTAGTTTCTCACCTCCCAACCTGTTTCGCAATTATAGAAAACTTGATCACTTTTCCTTATTACAAGTATGGCGCATTGCCATGCACATGTTTATGGGTGCAAAGACCTAACTTTCTTCGATATAAGTACCTTATTAATTAATATTAATTGGATGATCTTTTGACTATTTTAGAAATTTTACGAAGGTTATACGAAGATGATACCTAGCTTGGTAAAGAGTATTTTTTCAGTGTCTAATAAAAAGCTATGATGGTATTTTTGAGGTGAGAGAATCTCAGCAAAGTGATAAATACTATACATAATCCTAATTTTGTATGTCTGTCTGTATTTTCGTTCCGGCTAATCGCCGAATCAGCTAAAAACCGATTTTGACGGGAGTTTTACTGGCAGATAGCTGATGTGTTTTAAAAAGGGTTTCGCACAAAAAAAAAACGCTGTACGCTGGTATAACCGCGGTTAGTTACTTATGAATATGTTAAAATGACAGAGAAGAACAATAAAAACCGGCCAAGTGCGAGTCGGACTCGCACACGGAGGGTTCCTTACAATATTAACTAATTCAACTTTGCTATGAAAAAAAAACACCGCCAAAAAAGACGAGAAGTTATAGCGGCAATAGAAATACACATTCTCTGAAAATTTCAGCTGTCTACCTATTACCGTTCATGAGATACAGCCCACTGACAGACAGACGGACGGATGGACAGCGGAGTCTTAGTAATAGGGTCCCGTTTGGCACCCTTCGGGTACGGAACACTAAAAAATTTAGTGGACAAAGATTAAGTTAAACCTTGACGTGACAAATAATAATTTGGCAATTTGATTCCTCGGACATTTTAGTACTATTAGCTCATTAATATAATCTTGGTAGCAATTTTCATAATTATTATATTTCCGCTGGTCTGTGATATTTTTTATAATAAAGGCAACACTGCAAATGTTAAAAGTCGTTTCTAATACCAATAAGCGTTATCATTTGGATAATTAAATAATAATGATCTAATAATAACTTTGATCTTTAATAGTCTAATAGGTACTAAACTGTTTGAGATTAGAATAATTGTCTATTGCTCTTCTCAGCAAATGCAACCTTCCGAACCGGTTTTAGAGTATTAGAGTCAGACTTTTCATAATTACCTGCGAAGGTCTATTTAAAAAAAAAATTTTGAATTTGAACGAGGTAAGAAAAGATGAGACCGAAGGCATTGCACACTAAACTGAGTAGGTAGACAACTGTCTCTCAATGTCACAAATTGATATATCTCATATACGTGACAATAACAACTGTGTAAGCATTTATTTCTGTCCTCCATGTAGAGATTCGCATTAGACATAAAGTTTGAGAATAAATTGAACCTGGGAAGCACACAAATCGCAACCGAGCGCAACCGTCGGATTATAATATACGGGTGGGGTTGTGTCTACGGATTTCCAGCTTGAGGATGGGAGCCAGCTAAGCAGGAACTACATAGTATTTTACCACCACCAATTCCGCAACTAGTCAGTTAATTTTGTACTGATTTCGAAGAGTAAGGACCGCTCACTGCATCTTAAAAGTTGAGTGTGTCTTTGACTTATCCAATCAGACCGCATTTTCGGTGGAGGGAATTTGGCGGAATAGATAATCTAATTAGTCCGTCAGTTAGATTATCAAAAAATATTGGACACGTATTTTTTGCTTTACCAAATCATTAAAAAATTACAAAGATAAAACGAGTCAAAGTTCGAGAGTGGGGGCTCGTGAAGTCACTTTAGAGTAAAAAGTGTACGCTAACGTGACGGCACGCGGAATTTCAACACACGATATCTTCGTATGTTTTTTGTATAATTGACAAAAGAAAAAATACGTGTCTAATATTTTTTGATAAAGTAAAATACGGAGATTTTTTTTTGTAATTTAGCCCATTATGACCACCTCAGAACAGAAAGTTCATTATAGGATTCGAATCCACAACCTAACACTTGAGGCTATAATCTACACTCTACACTAATATTATTAAGAGCTAAGTTTTGAATGTTTGGCTCATGGAACAATTAACCTATAGAAGCGCAATGACGTTCATTTTGGTTGAAATAAATTCCGCCAATTTCCCACCGCCGACAATGCACTCTGATTGGCCAAGTCAAAAACACACGACGCAGCGAGTGGTCCTTACTCTTTAAATTCAGTGACAAATCACTGACTAGTTGTGGAATTATATTGTTCAGTATTACTACTCTATAGGGATATTTCCTCGATGGTTTGGCTATAGGGGATAATCCCCGGAACTATAGAACCGATTCTAAAAATACTTTCACTAATAGGAAGCTACATTGTCCCCGAGTGCTATAGACATTTTATCTCGGGAACGCGAGTGAAACCGCGGGGGACAGTCAGTCGTCATATAAAGGCGATACCCAAATAGTGTACATAAAGAGCGGTGAAAAGCGAGAGAGTGGCCGCGGTCACGCTCTCATTGATCCATGGCAATTAGCTGTTATTGACAATTACAGACATATGTATAACGTCATGTGTGTACTTATGTGTCTGTAAGGGAAAAGCGAACATTTTCATCACTACCTTCATGCGAGTAGGTAGGTAGGTATGTCCACAGCTGTTGATGATTCATTAACGCTGTTTTACGTGCTGGAGATTGTATGTAGGGCTGGATTGATATGAAGGTGTCTCTCTTGCCGCGATATATTTGTCTAGTTTATTTAAACTGGGCTTTATATTTGAACGTTGATTTATTTCCCTAACCTGTCCTAGCTTTGCTAGCAAGTCAAGCGGCGTGCGGTCTATTTCCATTCTAGTTTGATTTAGAGAGACGATGTAAACACGTCCAAATTACCGTCATCTGGTAACCTTTATTCGAAGATTTTTAAGGTCTATTTTAAAAGACTATCAGAAATTTTACACGCAAGTACTTTCATATGATGAAGGAAACCGCAAAGAAAAGGTTATTCAAAATTCATTCCCTAAGGATCCGGGTGAAACCTCAAGGCAGTCCTATATAATAATTATAAACATGCAGCTAGCACATTAGACGACGGAAGCATTCAAATATCAATAAAAGTATGCAATATTATGTATGTCAATTCCGGATATATTATCTTGTGAGAATATGATGCAACCACTCCATTGTTGTTCCCCTCGCGTCGCTAGACATTCACATACTCAGTGACATACGGACATAATGAACACAAAATATTAGTCAACTATACATTTTGTATTATTAGATAATTGCATAGAAATACTGACATGCACGTTTGAAGGTCAACTACTTAGATTATAATAGGAGAGATACGGTATCCACTCACACCGCGTAAGATAACACTAACGCAATGTTCCTTAGTTGTAAATAGAAATGATGAATGCATAAGTAGGCACAGTTGATGATAATAATCAACGTTATAGCTAAACAGCTCCTGTATGTATGTATGTTTGTTCGGGTGGAATCTTGCAAGTCGAATTTGACCCATTTTCAGTGGTCGGATTGACTTGATATTTGGTGTACATTGGTATATTGGAAGACAAGTACAGTCACTCAAAAAAAGCTTGTATTCAAAATGAAATTTTTAACAAAACCTTATACTACTGAGTAATTTTAGGTACACCAGCTTATAGTAGTGTTCCAGGAGCTGACACTTGGGTACCGTATCTTCTCCTTTTAGTTTTAATCTAAGGTCAAGTAAGACATCTAAATGCTATTTTTATCTATGTACTAATCGGACAATCTGCCTAAACGTGGTAATTATAAAAGATCAAGGATTTCCCATTCAATTAATTGATCGATGAAAAATATCTTTATCATTATTGGATACTTAATTTGCATATTTAATTTATAAGTCCCGGCTAATATTATAAAAGCGAAAATATATTTGTTCGTTTGTCCTTGTATCACACGGCTCGACGTTATTTTTTGGACCCGAGTAGCGCGACTGAATTCGCGGGAGCAGCTAGTATAACCATAAAAAGCATCACTAAAGCATTCCTTTTTATATAAAAAAAAAACTATTATTCCCTCACATTCTACATGCACTCTCTCGCGTCTAGGACTTGCATAATATACACTTATGAAAAAAAAAACAGAATTCCAGGAACTGCATGATCTTGAACTAGCTGATTTGGAGGACCGATTTGTTTGCTGACTTATTTTACTCGTGTTAAGTTTGTTATGTGTTTTTTATTTTGCCACAAATTTTGATTTCTCTTTCTTATTCCATTTGTAATAATGATGCATAGGTTATAGAAATCGTCTTGAAATATAAAGTCACACCAAAATGTATATAAAATCATAGGTCACTATGGTTATTACGAAAAATGATCTAGTGTTTTCAATAAAATATTCATCGTTGTGCAAAAAAGGTGAACGGATGCTGTGGTGCATTCAACAATGAACATAATCATGCAGCTTCCTGTACCCAGATCATAAACCTAGATTAAGCTTAGCATTAGCGACTATTCAACGGCTTAAACATCGTAAAATTATGGTTATTTTCCATTGATTTATTTTCATACTAGCTGTCCTTATATATAAGGTCCTTCTAAAGTCATGGCGGATACCTCTAGTAATACATTTTTTTTTAAAAATAATCCGTCTTTTTTTTTTATACCGCTAAGTGGCAATCAAGCATACGGCCCGCCTGATGTTAAGCGGTTACCGTAGCCTATGGACGCTTGCAACACCAGGGGTATCACTTGCGCGTTGCCGACCCTGCAGAAATCTCTTCACACCATTTTTGAAGAACCCCATGCTGTACTCCATTGGGAAAACCACGGCGGGGAGCTCATTCCACAGTCCAAGCGTCCGCAGAAGAAAACAACGTCTGATGGTGCAAGAGAAAAAAATAAACAAAGTTGAACTTTATGTAAGTACCAAGAGTTCATTTATAAATAATGTAGTATTTTCAATGTACGGATTATTTTTCATTGATTGATAATATTTTTTTTTGATTACCTATACATTCGTCCCTCAAAATATCCGCCAAGACTTTAGAAGGACCTTATATATGTCCTTCTCCATACCATATGCTATCTGCATGCCAAATTTCATGATGATCCGTTGAGTAGTTGAGGCGTGAAGGCGTTAAAATCAAACAAACTCACATTCGCATTTATAATATTTGTTAAGATTATTTTAGAAATTGATAAAATTTTTGACCTCCTTTTTAAATAAAATACTTTAACGACTTTTTTGATTTTATATGCTTTTTTCATGAACTATGGTATGGCTAATGTTTATGTAGTCTAATGTAGTAAACTAAAAAATGTTTTCATACGCCGCACGTGTCTTAATTTAGTCATTATTTTTAAGTAATGTCTTCCCTTTTAATGTAAATTATATTCTTTCATTTAAGTACATACTATTTAATGTAAGCAATAGTAGGTACTACCATACCGCTACTTTTTAAATCCAACAGTGAAAGTCAAAGGGGTCTAAGGACGTCGGACTGGTAACCTGAGTTCGTCCCCAGCATAAAGCTGAGCTTGTGTCCTTTGCTGCAATTTTTTTTTTCTTTGTTTAACCTTATTATAAATACATTATTTTAGTAGTAAATTGTAGCAATAAAAGCATTTCTATTTCTAAACACACAAGTTCTAGAAAACTACAACTTGCAGCTACCAGAACTCAATCGAACTATATGTAGATTTAATAGACTGATGAACTGTTCATGGTAAATTATACCTTACCTCAAATACATAAATACTTAATTTCCTCCAAGAATAAAACAAATACACAAAGCAATGCAGATCGCGCCGTTACATCGATTAAGAGCGAATGATAGAGATCGATTTATAACTCGATCTCGATATGTATAGTATGATGTCGACAATTTGAGTCACATCATAACGCATGTTATACAAATATTTTAATACATGATCACGTATACTTGACGTGTCTGTACAATGTTTTTTCTATTAAAAAAAAAGAGAACAATTTCTAATAACGTAAGTATAACCAGAAAAATGCGTATAAGTTTCTTGCTAGGATTTAGACTAAAATTAGCGCTAAGATATATAAAACATACGATACTATTTATCCCAGGATTAAATCCCACGGAACCTTGTGCTAGACG